>PVHY01011396.1:0-23467 GCA_004024945.1 Uropsilus gracilis
CACCGAGGGGGAGCGGCGGCTGGAGCTCCGCTTACCGGCGGTGCCTGCAATCAGTGGACACAGCGCAGAGCAGCGTGAGCACCCGGAGGAGGATCCGTGGGGGGCCGGCCCGCGGGCGGCGGGGCACGGGTGTCCCCACGTCACTCCCCGCTCTCCCCGCGCGCAGACAGACCCCTCAAGGAATGGAATCCGCGCTTCCAGCCCTGCAATCCTCCAGCGCAGCGGCTCAGGCTTTGCCACAAAGCTCCCCACGCCCCCAAACACCCTGAGGGAAACACCAGGAGCGTGGGGGTGCGAGAGAGCCGGGGTAGGGAGCAGGCATAGCCTTGCGGCGCGAAGAGCCACGGGGTCCCTGCGGGGCGCCACACAACCCTCGGTTCCCCGAGGCGGCCGAGCGCCCAGCCAAAAACGTGCGGCCACGTGAGCGCCCGGGGCTGGCGCGAGGGCGCAGCAGCTGCCAGGACTGCACTGGCGGCCTCTCTGCTTCCAGGAAGCCCTCCGGAGCCCCCGGGCCGCGCTCCAGGGTCAGTCACCCAATCCCGCCCCTTCCATGCGGGGTGCAGGCGCCAGGCCACCGGGGGCGCGGGCTGCGTGAGGCGCGGGCAGGGCGCGGGCTCCGGACCTCACCTCGGGACGCGCCACCTCATTGCAGCCGCGCCTCTCCGGGCGGCACGGGCGGCCGGGGCTGCTGCTGCTGGGCGGGGGGCTGGGGCTGCTGGGGCTGCTGGGGCTGCTGCGGCCGTCGCCTCATTCCATGTCCCATTCTCGAATGTTATTCTGTGACATGGAACCGAGTCACCCGGGCAGCCGCCGATGTTCCGAATGCGTCCATTGGCCGCCGCAACAAAGAGGGGCGGGTCCCGGGCTCGGGACTCTACAACCCGGGGCTCCGCGGCGCGCTCATTGGCTCCGGGGGTTCCGGGCGGGAGGGGACCAGAGTGTGTGGCGCTGGGCGGCCCCGCGAAATCCGATCGCTGGCGGGTCCTGGGATCCCACCCAAGGGGCCCGAGCGTGGGTGCGTCAGACTTGAGAACGAGTTTCCGCAGTGGTCCCGCCGCCTGGATCGCTGGCAGCGGTGGGAAGCAGAGGGGAAGCCGGCCACCCTAAAAATGATACTGAGGGAGAGCCGGGGTGCATTGCCCGGGGAGGGGACGGGTCACCTGCCGCACCCAGGGGTGACAGGCCTCTCAGGCAGGACACAGGAAGGCACGCGAGTCGTTCAAAATCCTGCATTGCGAATTCTTCAGAACTCATGAGTGAGGGGCCCTCTAACATTAGTCACTGAATAAAGTCCCCCCAAACCCAAGCTGACAGGCAACACCCTAGTGGGAGATCAGTCAGGTCCTGACTTCTCTCACTACACTGAATAAGAGTGGCTCAAAGCAAGGGCAGCCCTTCTGCAGACACACCCTTTCCAGAAATTCTCTTTTCAGTTTTGTAAGAAAGAGAAGAAAGAACAGGGGCAGGGGACAGAACACAGACCACTCTCCCCAGGCCTGGTCCACATCCAGCTTCCTCACTTGGTGACGGTGTGTGACCCTGGACAAGTCATTCACCAGCTCCCGGCCTCGCCACTCCATGGCTCCGGGCTTCTGTGGCTCCCTGTGTCCTCTGTCCTGGCCACATGATACCTTGCTCAAGAGGACAAGACCGCAGTGATAGCAATGCTAAGTTAGGTCACAGGGCCATTCTCACGGACCCCTGATGGCAGATCAGCTGCTGGAGGCAACCCCAGAGTTGTTGCAATAGAACCGGAACCCAGAGGCTGGGAAGGGACCTGACCAGGACCCAGGACTTGGTCGGGGCCCTGGGCTGAGCCAGCCCTGCGCTATGGACAGAACTCATGCCTGGGATTTTATAGAGTCACTCCCAGAACAAACACCACAGTCCATACCAAGAAGGCAAAGGGCCAGTAGAGGAAAGTCTCAAAATAATTCATGTATAATCAGCCCATTTGAAAAAAAAAAAAAAAAAGCCCAGGAAACTGAAAGAAAGTCCCCGTCTTGCATAGTAAGGGCTTTGGTTTTCATTTCTGGATCAAGAGAAATACGCCTAAGAGTGGTGTCTTTCTTCTCTCATCCTCCTTTCTATCTCATCCACAAACACACCCCTTTCTCTCCTTTTCCTGGAGTTCAAATCCAGAGATCAGGCCTTCTGGATGAAGACCAGGAGCAGAAGAGAAGCTGGCCTCACGAGCCCTCAGGAACAAACTGAGCACGCCAAGTTGGAGTGAACCTGCTAGGCATCCCCTCCTTGGACTCAGTTCTGTGACCCCACTCAGACTGCGTCCAGACAAACCACCATCCCCCTGTTAAACCGGTGCCAGGCTCCTTCATTACCTGAACAAAACCCCCAGGCACCAAGAGGGCACTCTGTTCACCTTCCTGCTGGCACCTAGGGCTCCCTGGTGACTGAGGGGAGAGCGGTTCCTGCTCATCTGCTTCCTTCTGCCCGAGTAGGGGTGCATGGCCCGAGTGACACAGCATATGGAGCAGCTGTAGACAGGATGCTTGTCCCCCGAGGTGGCTTCTGAGTGAATGGTGCTGTCCCGCAGGTAGACCCCTTTGCAGGCAGATCAGAACCACTAATGTCATTGGGGTCCCTTAATACTGGAGACATAGACAGACACACTGATTTTCCTATGTGCTGGGCACATAGACAGACACACTGGTTTTCCCATGTGTCTGTGTCACGGGTCAGGCAGAACATGGGCTGTGAACTTGAGGACACTGAGAAGAGGGCCATGCGGGGTGCACACCATGTCCCTTGAACAGGGACACACACCAGGCCGGGAGGCTCAGCCTCCAGAGTACACAGCGTGGTTAGTCTCACCCAGGCCAGTGCTGGGACAGTGCAGGGCAAGACCACTGGCTTCAGGGACAGTGGGGCACACATAGGGTGTCTTGATGGGGTCAGGCTCTGTCAGGTTTGGCCTAAACTATGGGTGTCGCCAAGTGAGTCGCCACATGTCGCCACATGTAAAGATGGTGGTTGAGCTCTCAATAGAGCGCCATTGCTCAAAGGGACCAGGTAGCTATCTGGTGGCAGGTAAATTGAAATCAAACCTTCTAGTGGGAAGGGACACTGGCCTGACCACAGGTGACATCAACAGCACAGATGGGAGGCTGCCTTCCCTGTCCAAGGACTTTGCCAAAACCACCTCTGAGAACATCTAGAACTCTCCTTCCACTGACATGTTACCTCCAGCAACACTCCACAGACTGAGACCACCTCATGAAGAAACAGTCTCATGACTGTGGGCGAGGGATCTCGTCATATGTCCAGCTGTGCTCTGGCTGCCAGAAGCCTCCAGTCTGATCAGATGGCGGGAGAACCTTGACCTGATGGCCATGCCTGCCACTGACCCCTGCAGCGAGACACCCAACAAGAGATGAAGGTAGAATTATCTCTTTTGCTTTACAACTAGAGATCTGTTAAGGGGTTTGTGCTTTCTGTCCCTGAAACTCAGAACTCCGTTGTGACAGGAGCTGGTATCCAGGGAGGTGCTCCCTGGCTGCTGTGGCCATTTCAGACCAGTGGACAGAGAAAGGAGTTAGTCATTTGAATTACCTGGAAGAGTTGGACTGCTCCCCTGGACAGCAGAATCCCCAGGGTTCTCTGAGACAGCACCCCATGCCATCACACCGGGAAGTAGCCTCTCACTGAACACAGAACCAGCAGGGATGGCCAAGCTCTGCGGGCCAGCAATCCAAAGCCTGACCTCCCTGGGGGAGACAGGAAGGAGGCAATGAGCAAGCCAGCAGAAACACCCCTCCGAAGGCAAGGCCAAAACGGCAGCCACAGAGGGACACAGAGGAGGGCGGGATATTGGCACAGGGGTCCTCTCTCAAGGCAGAGGGTGGAGAATGGAGCCAGTGTTTGGGGCACAACCATTGTGGCTGAAACATTTGTGTCATGAACCAGTGTTATTCCTCAAAATGTCTTAAAGGAACCTCCACTGCAGAAACAAACAAGCAGATACCTTGGAGCTACCCAGGAGAGTCCAGAGGGACCTTCGCTGGCGAAGCCATTGGGGGGTGAGGAGTGAATCACCCCTGGAAAACAACAGTTAAGCTTCTCTGTTCACAAGGGTTCATTCGGAGGTGTAATCAGTGGGAGTGTTTGTAATAGCTTGTGTATAGAAGGTTCCGACGGGGCTGTGCTTAGTTGAGGCTAATGAGGGTTAACCGCTCCCCAGCCTACACAAAACACTTTGCTGAGGGTGTTGGGGTACCCAGGAGCAGGGTATCCACTGCTTTCTGCCCCAAGTGCAGTTGTCTGCACTGGCTCATCTTTCACCAAAGCCTCCATCAGTGGAGGGTTTTGGCTGCTGCTTGCTTGCTTTTTAATAAATGAAAGCAGATTATTTGTACTCCAAGGTCATGACTCCAAGCAGTTTGCCAGCTTGGGGGGTGGGTGGGGCTGGAGCAGGCCTGCATACCTGGTGGTGGGAGTTCCAAAAGGGAAAAACAGGAAAGGAGGAGATGAAATTTGATCCTTCTAGAACTTTCTGGGGAGCAGCTCAGTTTTGGGGGAGGATGATGGGGAAACTTTGACCTAAGGTAGGAAGGGGGAGCTGTGGAGAAGAGAACCTGGCCAGGAACAAGAGAGCAGAGGATGGGTCCCAGGGGGCAGCAGCACCGACACCTGCTGAGGAGCCCAGGAAGGCAGCAGTGAAGGCAGCAGTAGGAGGGAGGGAGAGGGCAGGAAGTGCTCCCCCAAGAGGCTGCTTTTCAGTGCACCCCCTGCAGGTCAAGGTGAGGCTCAAAGGGAAACCTGGGGAAGAACCTCCTGCACTTGAGTCAGGAGATCCTGAGGCACATTTTCAGAGAAGCGGAAGGCAATGCCTTTGGAGAAGAAAAGAGCTCTCTGCATTTGGGGCTCAGCCTGCTGAGAACTAACTGGATGATCTGGGCACACGCACCCCCAGCTCCAGCGCTGGGTTTGTAAAATGAGGGGGTATCTATGAGCTCCTGAGTATCCTCACCTTGGTCAGGACCCCCTGAGAGCTGCAGCCACACCTGTCAAATCGTGTCTTCAGGAGTGAGTCCCAGTGTCCAATTCAAATCTGAATGCAGCGCAGGCAAGCCCAAGACCCGCATGGCCAGCTTGTCTAGGGAAAAGGGAGTGTGATGATGGGTAGCCAGCACTGAATGCCCACAGCTTGCGACTTGAGGCCCCTAGAGAACCCGCTCTGGCCACTAAGCTCCAGTCAATGTGTTTCTCCCACCAACTCATCCATCACAGAACACCAACTAGTGCCTGTGCAAGGTACTGGGGATACTCCAGTGACCAAGGGAAGTGTGTGTGTGGGGGTTTCCCCTGTCAGCTCTCAGGCCAGCAGAGGGTGATGTGGGAAGCAGGAAAGTCCCCAGGGAATCTGCCGGGCCAGTTCCTCAAGCCTGCCCCAGTCCCACCAGTCCTGTCTTCCTCCACCCCCACCCAATTCCTCCAACTGTGGGCTCAACAATATCCACATTTAACAAGTAGTCCTCCTGCCAGAAAAATCCAGTTTTTGCTGACCCTAATTCCCTTTCCCACATCGATACCACATCTCCCCAGCCAGTGGTGGTGCCTTGCAGTCACACTGAGGCCTCAGCTCTGGCCTCATTCAGTGACCTGGGGCTTGAGGCCCCCAGCACCCAGCTGCCCACCCCAGGTCTGGTCTCCCCAGGGGATAAGAGGCAACCAGAGCCCCTGCTAAGCAAGAGCCTTGTTTGGAGGGGAGGGGGCCAAGGGCAGCTGTCCTGGAGCTGCTGCTCTGAGAGAGCCAGGCCACTATTGTTCCAGGTGCAGGGCTTCAGGGGGAGCACTCCTGCATCCTGTGAGAGCTGACAGGGTGAGTGGCCCTGAAGGGCAGACCTTGAGGGGTCTTCTTGCCTTCAACTCCAAGAGGCACACAACTGAGAAAGAAACCTCATGAGAGTTTTTTTTTGGGGGGCAGCCCCTCCTGGTCGTGTGCCACCCACAGATGAGAACTCAAGCAGAGCCACAGAGGCTGGGAGGAGCCAGGAGGGGAGGAGGGATCTCCTCATTCTAGCATCCACGCCAGCAAACTCCCTGGGCCTCCTCACTGACCTTCTCCACTTACTTCCCTCCAGTGCCCATCCTGGCCCCCCTGGCGCCTCTATTGAGTCCTGGGGTTGGGGAGGGATACTTGTTTGTCCACTGAGAGCTTTGGTGAAAGGTGACCAGGGGATTCAGTGACAAAGGCAGTTGCGTGTTTGTGTTTGTGTGTTTGTGTGTGTGTGTGCGAGCGCGCGCGGGTGGGGAAGAGTGTGCAGGCAGAGGTGCCTTCCAGGGAAAGTGCTGGGGCTACCTCCATCTGCTTGCTGTGAGATGGGGGAGTTTGATCCCAAGTCCTAGCCTCTAGGGGAGAGCCTGGGAAGCGGTCTTGCCCCTTGACACGGTCCCCTGACCACCAGCAGCCAAGCTAACAACTTACCAGAAAGGCAAATTCCCAGCCCCACCTCAGACCTGCTGTATCAGAAAATCAGCTCAGACAGATTGGGTAGTAACCTACTCAAAGGCACACAGCTAGGAGGGGACAAACAGGGTATGTGGACAAGCCCTGGCTGACCCTGCTGTATCCATGCCTGAGCAAGAGGGTGCACCGCCACCCAGTGGTCACAGAATGAACCAGGCCCGCTGCTCTGGCAGGGCGGGCTGGGAGCAACCCCTCAGGTTAGAAAGCAAGCTTTGGTGGGGCACGGTGGCGCGTACCTGTAAGCGACAGCTTATGGAGTTGCAGTTGGGTCTGGGGATCACAGTTCGAGTCCCTCCCGGGGCAACACAGTGAGACCTAGTCCCAAAAAATAGCTGGGCGTGGTGGTGCGCACCTGTATTCCCAGCTACCTGGGAAGCTGAGGCTGGGGATTGCTTGAGTCCGTGGTACCCCGGGCAGCGAGAGCCTGCAGTACCACGGGCAAAAATAGTGAGACCTAGTATCAAAAACAAAAATAAAAAAGGAACCAGCACAGTGGCCTGAAGAAACTGCTAAGAGCAGTGGATGACTTCTGGGGGTCTGGCTCCAGGAGCTACTGCAAAGGCTACAAGGAGCAGCAGAACCTCCTGCTCCTTAGGAATGTCAGGACCCCCGTTGGCACACCTGATTCTGCTCTCTGGGGCTCTCAGGTCCTCAGGGTTCCAGGAGTGCTAAAGATACTTGCCAACCTGTGTGCCTGGGCACCACGAGGAGGATGTGCTTCCTGCCCTGTCCCCTGACCTTGGGCATAGCAGCACAGGAGGCACTGTATTGGTCTAAGGGTTGTTGGGGGCAAGCTGGGGGATGAGGGACCCCTTCAGCCACCTTGTGGTACTGCCAAGGCTATACGAAGCTGCCCTGTCCCCCTCGCCCTTTGGTGTTGATGGTCAAACGAGATCATGGAGGTGAAGCCCAGGGGGAATTGTAATGCTGCCTCCAGATGGAGGATATTATCATCTCCTCCCTCACCGGCTCTGCTTGTTAATGGATCAGTGAAGCGGCCAGTGGACCCGTCTGCAGAAGGGGCACTTTCCTCAGCCCTGATGATGCCCCAGCTGGTTATCTGGAGGTTCCTTCCTAAGGCAGGGATGTGGCCAGACTTCCCAGCAGCCCTGCTTTCAGCAGGACTTGTCTAGCCCATCAACAGACCAGGAGCCCTCCAAAGAAGTGGTAAAATCCTTTCAAGGCAGAGCTGGTCCCACCCCATTGCTGCAGGGATACTTAGGTGGCTGTGAAGAAGCCAGCAGTTAAGGATCCATCTCTGGCAGTGGGTTTGAATAATCAGGAGAGGGAGGCTGTTTTGTTTTTCTCTTTTAATCACCAACATCCCTGGTTATTTTTGTGTAAACTGAACTTAATTATCAAGGGATCTGGTCCTCTGAGCCAGGTAAGCTTCCTGCAAGTCATTCAAATTCAGGAGACCCTCTCCCATCTCTAAAGAACTCATGGCCCCTGGAGAGCGATGAAGTGACAGGAACACATGGACTATACCAGGTCTGGGTCCCTCTGGGAAAGTCAACAGAGAGTGCAAAGAGAAACATGAGACTAGAATGAGGACTGGGAGATCAAGCTGGAAATGCATTTGGAGCTTTTGCAGACAGCTGAGAAGCCCATGTCTGCGAGAAAAGACAAAAAACTAGAGGAAGTCTCAGAGGGGCTAGGTGACCTTTGTAGCCACAATCCTTGAACCAAAGTGCTGTTGAGCTTGTTGATTGAATAAATGAACAATTCCTATAATTAACCTCTGGGATGGCAGCTCAGAGGAAATCCTGAATTTGAAGAGATAATTTAGAGAAGAGGAAGAACAAAGAAGTCCTCATCCTACAGCTCATTGTTCTTATAAATAATACAGGGAAAACAGAAACAGGTTCAGGAAAGGCTAGGGGGACCCACCCATGCCAGCAATTCTAATAAGGGAGCCCTGGGAATGTGGTAGGGAAAAAATAAATAAAAGGGAGTCATTCAGGGGACTGGTGTTCTGATTGTCAGGCCCAGAGCGCCCCTGGGGGTTACTGGGTGACTCTAGAGCACAAGACATCAAGATACTGCATCTCTGCCCACATACCCCAGAAGAAAGGGGATTCTTCAGTCTCAGGGTTCTCATCCTGCTGAGAATGGGCATGATCTGCCCAGTTTTGGGGGTGGCATCTCATTTCTCCTTTGCAACTTTCTCCAAACCAGGGTCTGGAGTCTTCACCCAGCACCAGGAATACTTTCCTAGAAGTGAATTTTCCAGCCCTTCTCTCTGCAGAGTCCTTGGATCACTCACCCATGTATTTCTGACTCAAAGGCTAGGGAGGGAGGAGCTAGACCCTGATGGGTAGGGGACCCACTGTAAGGCCACCCTAACTCCCCACTTCGCAAGTGGCTGTGGCCCCTCAGGTGAGACACCCTGTGTGTCCTGACTTCCCCAACATCACAGGTGCAGGCCCCCAAATCAGATCTAGGTTGTGGGAGAATCTCCATGTTCCTCTTCACAGGGCAAACACAAAACCTCCCGTTTGGATGAAGAGAAAAGCAGCCAGATCATGTTCTCAGTCTGCCCAAGGAGGCAGGAAAGGAGGGAAAGGAGGGGGTCAGGTACACCTCTGCAAGAGGCCAGGGCAGCCGGCCATTACTGTAGGGCTGGGGTTCTCAAAGGGAGGTCTCTGGGCCCCTGCCTCAACCACATACACGAACTTGGTGGGACACATATTCCAGGCCCCACCTCAGATCCACAGTGTCAGAAGCTCCAGGTGGAGCTGTGTACTATGTTTTGACAAGCCTTCCTGGTGGGTCTGAGCCCCCCTGCTTGGTGAGCTTCTAGTAAGTTGTGCAGCCTGGAGGCCAGGCCTGGGACCAGGGGTTCCTCAGGGCCTGTCAGGAAAGCCTTTCCTGTTGGCCTGGGTGGGGTACAAATAATACCCTCCTCCTTTAGCTAGGCTGGTGGTACAAATGTTCAGCCCCAAGATGTGTCTGAGGGAGAAAGGCATGCCAGCTCCCAAGCATAGGTGATGCTTACCCCAGAGTGGGAAGTCGTTTCTGGGTCCCCAAGTCACCCAGTCTGGAGACTGATGCTGTGTTCAAATCCTCTCCAACTGGGAACTTGCTGGGCCCAGGCCTCGGGCTTCTAGGTTTCTGTCAGCAGGGAGGAAACCTGGGCCAGATGAGGGCCTGTGGGAGGGAACCTGATGGATGCCAGGGGCTCCGGCCCAGGTTAAGGTCTCCAAGGAGGTCTGGGTAATGAGCCTTGTGTTCCATGCCTCATCTTAGAGAAGTCATGCAGGACAGTTAGGCCAAGTCCACACTTCCCTAACACGCACACACATGCATGCATCACTGCACAGGTACCACACATGCTTACAGGCAGACATGGTACACATACACCGTACCACATGCACATTTATATGGGTATGTAAATGCCAGTGTACATACACATGAAGCACACGCAGACACACTCATGGCAATCCAGTGACATTTCATTAACGTCAGAGATGGTGGAACTGGGCAGGGAGTAGCAAAGGCCCTGCCCTGTATCTGCGTGGGTCCAGGGACCAGGTGTGCAGTGCTCAGGAGAAGGCCGATTTACAACTAAGCCAAAAGACAGCCTGAAATAGAGTGATTCCGGGGCACAGGAGTACAAAGCCTCCCCCCACCCACAGAGACCACTTTAAGATGCAAATACAGTATACTTCGGCCAGCCGAGCTCATTGGGACAAAGTCCCTGAGAGGAGGCTGAAGGTGTGCCTGAGTGCTGGGGTGGGCAGGCAGGCACAAAATAGGGAAACGGGCCCCTTTTAAAAGGAAAAGAAAGGCCCTCAAACTACTGAAAATGGAACTACCATTCAATCCAGCAAGTCCAGTTGTGTTATTCTATTCACAGGACACCAAAACACTAATCCAAAAGACACCTGTGCTCGGATGTTTATTGCAGCACTATTTATAGTTGCCAGAATACAAGAACAACCCAAATGCCCCCAAACAAATGGATCAGAATGTTGTGGTATATTTAAACAATGGAGTATTATTTCATTGAATAGTAGTATTCGATGGAATATTATTTGACTCATTGTTTGATTAATGGAATATTAATCAAAAAAGTCAAACTTGTATCATCTGTGGTAACATGGATGGAGTTAGAAGGAATCATACTAGTGGAAATAAGCCATAAAGGAAAGGAGAAATACCAGATAGTCTCACTTTTATGTGAAAAAGAAACAAACAAAAGAATAAGAAAAAGTTAAAACTAACAAGCTGGGTGCGGTGGTAGGCACCTGTTATCCCAGCTACTTGGGAGGCTGAGGCTAGGAATCACTTGAATCCATGGGTTCGAGACTACCCTGGGTAATGTAGCAAGACCTAGTCTCAAAAAAAAAAAAAAAAAAAGTTAAAGCTAACAAACTGACAGGGGGGAAGAGGAGGGAGAAGGATGGAGAGGAGGGAGGGGGAAGAATAAGTCACGGGTGACAAGGTGGTGGGAGAACCTTGGGCTATACAATGATGTAATATATATATATTACATATATATATGCGCAATCAATTAAAAATAAAGGAAAAAGAAGAGAAAGGTCTGGCTTGGTGCCAGCAGTAAGATCAGAGTGTTCCCAGCCACAGGCAGGCAGGGGAAAACCCTGAGTCTGTGTCCTGTACATCCTGCCAATGGACACTGTGATTTCCTGTCTCATCTTTAAACTTCTCTGAAATGGACACTGCTCTATTTCCAGCACCAGCATAAACCGACAAACCTGGAAACAATAGTGTTGACCAGATGAACGAGTGAATGTTGAGCTGCAAGAAGCCAGGAGAGTCACTCCTGGCAGCCTCACTGGAATAGTATGCATCTGTTTAAAATAACGGTCATTTGAAAATGGCTAGGAGAGGAGATTTAGACGTTCTTATCATGAGAAAAGAACCTGTAGCGCCGGGCACGGTAAGCGGCAGCCTAGGAAGCCGCAGTGGGGACCAGGGATCACAGCTAGAGTCCAGCTCGGGGCAATGTAGCAAGACCTATTCCAAAAACACAGCTGGGCATGGTGGCACGTGCCTGTAATCCTAGCTACCTAAGTAAGAAGCTGAGGCTGGGGATTGCTTAAGTTGGTGGTACCCCGTGGTACCCTGGGCAACACAGTGAGACCTAGTCTCCAAAAAAAAAAAAAACCCAACTATACACTACATCTTTTTCAGCCATTTGTCAGTTTTGGGGCATTTGGGTTATTCTATATCTTGGCAATTGTAAATAGAGCTGCAATAAATATGTGAGTACAGGAGTCCTTTTTTATTAGTGTTTTTGTATCCTTTGGGTAGATTCCCAGTAGTGGGATTGCTGGGTCGAATGGTAGTTTCACTTCAAAACAGGGTACTTAACTGAACTGACAAATGGGAGCTTCTGGCCCTTTAAACTTGCCATTCATCAGGTTTATCCCAGCTCCCACAAGCAGTTGCCAGACCACACTATCTTAAAAAGAGACAAAAACAGATTTATTCATTAAAAAGACAAAATAGACATAGGTCACTGAGGCTACAAGGGACCCTTTTGATTATCTTACCATACATTTCAGTCCTAGCCCAAAAAGCCACATATGGGTCCTTCAGTCACTTGTTTCCACAAAATGGCAGTTGTACCACCTTCAAGCCAAATGAAAAGACCAAGATGGCACCATTGATCCTCCTGCAAAGGCACAGCTATTCTCTTCAAGCCAAAAGAAGAAACCAAAATAGCATCATCGATCCTCCTTCAAAAGTGGGAGATTCAAATCCAATGAAGAAATAAAGATGGCATTGTCAATTCTCCTCCAAAAGGCACAGCTCCAGCCTTCTTTCAGTCCAAACTACCAAGACTGAACTCAAAACAGCAGCAGGATCAGCAACACTCTTCAGGTGTCCAGACAATTCTCAAGCTACAGAATTTCTAAGTTAAAACAAGTTTTCAAGTACTGAGTTTTCAAGTCACCTTACTCAGGTCACAAGTTACTCCAGCATGCTTTCACTGGTTCCTCACTAGCACAGACTGTGGATGGAAGCCCATAGGGAGGCTTCTTTCCCTGTCCTGTTCTGAGGACAGGGTAGCAGCAGCTCTGAGGCCTTCAGTCTCCCTGCTGCTCCTCTGCTCTCTCCCTTCTCCAGTTCTCTGTTGCTCTCTAGCCACACTCCTTCTTATATCCCTTCTCTCTGTGTTCCTCTTGTGAGAAGGCTTGGCTTCTCTACGCCAAGTCTCCACCCACCAGGGCACAATGTTGCTATCTTATTGCAGCATTACCATGCTGGGGCCACAGACCCCAATTTCACCACAGCACTCCTATCAAAAGAACCTGTAAAATTCACCAAGGGCTCTGGAACTCTAATTTATCTGACCAAATGAATAATGAACCTGCCCTGGTTGTGCCTGCCCTACAGCTAGCTAGGTAACAAAAATTAAAAAGTAGCTAGTCGCCAGGTACTAATGCTATTGTAGCCAACTTTGAGTTACCACATCAAGCTTTAAATGAGCACTTCACACATAAAATCTCATTTAATCCTGCAAAAAAATGGATGTTCGTCATACTCTATTTCTCACTGAACAAAGTTATAGGTTATTTTGATTGAATCCATCAGCAATGCTTTTGGAGAAAACTGATGTCTTATAGAATATAAGACACAACACAAGCACATTGCACCAGCAGACAAAGACAGCCAGGTATGAAGTTCAGGCAGTCAAGAAGCCAAGGTGGCAGCAGGCACCAAAGAAAGCAGGGGGCCTGGTGGGCTTTGTGTTCCGTAAGCCATCTCTCTCCCAACTTGGTCCATGCTAAGACCCTTTCCCTTGCCAAATATGAGAAGTTTAGAAAAGGTGATACAAAATTAACATTAAAAAAATAAAATTTATTTCAAGTCAGAAATACACAAGAATAAGCATACAGATAGAGTACAGAAAGCAAACATCAGAGTGACTTAAACAGACAAGCATTCTTCCAGCAACACGCTGGTTTACACATAAATATATTTTAAAAATATTTCTCCAACATTCACAAAAAGCAAAAGTTGTATTTGCAACATATATAAAGTCAACAGTTTTTGGAAACACCTAATTTCTTTCTAAAATCACTTGACTAAAATTTACACAAGAAATGGTTAAACACACCAAACATTCCAAAGATATAACACAGATGAGTCTTGTTTGACATGTTTTGAGCTCAAAACATGAAGGTTATTTAATTCATTTTGGGTGTTATCACACTGCATTTCAACCATTTTCTAACTGATAAAGAAAAATACACATGAAATAAATATATACTCATGCTTTTCAGCAGTAAAGAAACTTTCATCTGTCATGAGAGAGCCATTTGTTCAAAACCTTAGGAACTCCAGAGATACATGATTCTTTTAAATAATATTAACAGTTAAAAAATAGAAACAATTATTTGGAGGAAGGATCTTAAGGATCTTTTTTGGCCATAAAAATTGTGGTGTAAATAAATAAGGAAATTAATACATTTGCCTGAACTACCATTAGAACAAGCAGGCTCAAAACAAGATTTGCAATTCACTGGGTCTAAAGTAAAAACTACAGTTGTTTACCCAACTGACCAGGAGACTTTTCTCTAACTGGATTCAAGTCTCTGTGGTCCAAAGGTCTGGTCTACCCAAGAAAAACATTTCAGATTCAAAAAGGGCCTGAGATAACTGACCACATTCATGGAGCAGCAGAGGGACCAGACTTCCGCTGCTTCCTTCTGCTGCTAACAGGTTCTCCAGGTCAGCCTACATAATTCATGATAGAAAAGGTTATGATTTGCATTTCAATCAAAGCAGGTAGTGCTCAAATTAGAATTGCTAATTGACTTCAAGGATACTGGATAATGTTCATGACTGGCTTTTCTCTGGTTTATGTGGGTATAATACAAACACCACCGCTGCTCAAATGTCACTGTCACTGCGTCACAACCCCATCACCTGGGAGGTGGGATGGGGTTGCGTTCTCTGTGGATGAGTTTGGGGGTGGGAACAGGGACAGCCACATCTGGGTCTTGTCTCCCCATGCTGGGCGCCAAGAAGGTCAGACCTGTATAGCCAGAAAAAGCCCAGAGTGCCAGCCCGAGCATATCCCGCACCGGCCAAGGACAAAGGAATGACACGGCTGTGTCAGATGGGGTCACAATGGGAACACCTGGACAGCCGATGTCACCACAGAGTGCAGGACCTCAAGACCCTTCAAGACCAAAGGCTGAGGTGCAAAGACAACCATGAGAAAGCCAGAAACGTAACGGACGGTGTGTTCTTACAAGCTACATGTTGAAAAACAGGAGACTAAAAAAAAGGTAATGGGCACAAAACCTCTCTAACTGAAGTCAGAGTGAAAAGAAGGGAGCACTAGCTTTACACCATGACAGAAGGTCATGGCAGGGGCAGACCGGCTGCACTGGCACCTGGATGCCGCCGTCGGTCAGAACCATAGTCCAAGCCCAGAGCTGTGGGACAGATCTGCACTGAACCCATCCCAGAAGTGTGAGGAGGGGAACAGCCTTCAAGGGCATCAACTGCCATTGCCTGGGGGTGGCCAGCACTGCTGTCACAGGGGTCTGGCTGGGAGGTCTGACAGGGAGTCAGGCAGGAATGTACTCTACTTGGTTCTCTGGCTGCTTTTCTATATAAACTGTATGGACTGAAAAGGACTGGATCTCCTGGTCATTTTAGAAAGTGTTTTATACTTCCATTTTCTATAAAAAAAGAAAGACCTCTGAAAAATAGGTATCAAGAAGCTTACTCTCAGAAAATATAAAACACAATGGGCACCAATCAAGAATGGTAGTATGAAATTGATGGACACAAAAACAGTTCAAGCAGAATGTGCTTAAGTGAACATTTAAGCCAAATGGTATCAGCATTCAGGGCACAGACAATAATTTCCAGTCTCTGCCAGTCTTCGTAAGAACTCCCTGCTTCATTTCCCAACAGTAACGTCTCCTTGGCCCTCAGATTGCGGACTCTGACTGCGTGGGAGTCAGCATAGTCTTGGATTCCTGATCTACAGGGCTGTCGACTGGGACCTGCAGAAAGAATCAGGAGATGAAATCTTAGCATGCTGGCATTCGCTGTTTCTCAGAGAGCTGACTCAAGAATGGAAAACAGCTGACTGGACAGGGTACTTCACACTCCCTCCGTGCACACGTTTCTCGATAGTGTAACCACTGAAATACTCCTCACTTACAGCTTCAACGGTGCCGTTCACAATTCCTATGTTTATATTGTGTCTTCTCAGGTCAGACTTGATCAGCGCTGGAAAAGAGAAGCAGCAGTGAGTTAGCAGCCAGGGTGCCTGGCATGTCTCAAGTCGGCAAAAGGAGGTAAAAGGGGCAGAAAAGAAGGAGCAGGGAAAGCCCAGTGACTCCTGGAGGGACATCCTGCCTCCAAACCATCCTGGCACCGTGACCCTGGATGCCTACTTCCTCTGAAGACTTGCTGTGTACTCTCCTGCCCTCCTCTAGGCTGACCACACTGAATAAGCTCAAGGATGGTCGACACCCCTGCAATGTGCTCATGTCAGGGCCCCTGAACTCCTGGTAGGAGGTTGGGAATCCAGGGGTTAGAAAGGAGCCATCCCTCAACCGCTGGCTATAGTCCAACAGTGGAGCCATCACAGGTGCACGGCCCCGAGCAGAGCCAAATCCCGATCCGTCTCCACTGGCTCCTGCCTCCCCCTTTTCCTGCTCAATGACTGCAGTGAATTTGAAGCCTGGTACATTATTGAACTGAGTTTGTATACTTGGGTGAAAAAAAAGTAATGTCCTGCTTCCCAGCTCATTGCCTCCTTGACTTTGTCCAGGTCGCATAGAAGGAATCTACGTGAAAACTAAGTCTAAAGACAAATGGAGACAGAACCTATGCAAGGAGGAAAACGTCCTGACTCACCGGTCAGGATGATGCCCACGAACATCCAGACACAGAGGAAGATGTTGCCTGCCTGTGGGTTGTAGAGCACCGTGAGCTTTCCTTGTGCCAAGGTGAACAAAATCCCAAATATCTGAAGAAAATCAGAGAGTAAGCTTGACTATGCTTGAGTCTTTAAAATCAATGCAACATTCTACCCGAAACATGTCCTTATTGCCGTGATCATAGGATTTGGTACCTGGAAAAATGTGCTGACAGGCAAAATTTTTTCAATGAAAGTATGTCAAACCCAGTGCCCATGACAACACAGGGAAGCAGGCAGCCCACAGGGGGTGGTGGTAGAGGGCAGTCCAAGGATTGAGGGGAGGCAGGTTACCTGTGCAGCGGCATTGAGGAGACCGGATGAGGTGCCTTCAGGTTCTGGGTACGTGATCTCAACAGCAAACTCAAATCCCAAGGGGAGGTAGCCAGTCATGAAGAAACTATAAGACGAGCCGGGATTGCGATGGGTGTCCCCAGGGTGATGTGCTCCAGGTTGCCACCCTGGAAGCCACCCTCGTGGCTGTCCTATAGCTGGCCTGGCCAGCGCAGAGGGGCATTCCTGACTCAGTAGCCTGAGGTCACAAGCGCTCCCATTTTCCTTCTCTGAGAAAACCTGACCTCTAGTTTTCTAAGCCATTGTCCTTCTAAACAAACTGAGTGTCTCTGGTTAGGTCAGGCTCTTGCAGTGCCAACAGAGAGCTCACCATACGCCACTTAAAATCATCATTCTGGAGAAAGATGCATTGGGGTGCAAGGAACAGAGCCTTTAAAGTTAAAACTTCTAAAGAGTCTCTGTGTATTCTTAAGAGACTAACACCATGTCAGCAACTCTCCAAATCTCAAGAGTGGGCTCCGCCCACTCCCATCACTCTCCAACACTCACCCCAGCACCCCTCCGGTGATGAACACTGGGAAGATGTGGCCCAGGTCCAGCGTGAACGTAAACACAAGCATCCCCACGAAGGACAGGATGTACACAATCAGTGTGGTCTGCCTGCAACAGGACAGAGAGGTGTCAGCACCAGGTGATGAGGTGTGTTGGCTCTTCGTCCTCATTCCCAGCATAGAAACTCAGAACTGCTGAAGTGTTCCCTGTGAGGAGAGCGACAGAGGGAAGCACCCAAGGATGGGCAGACCCATGCAAGCAGCAGCTGGAGGAGCCTCTGGGCCTCCCCAGACCAGCACCAACCAGTCACCCACCAGACCCAGCTCTGTAAGTTGGTCCCCACAGAGCCCAGAGGATAGGCTGGAAGGGCTTCTGGGAGAGGGGAACAGGATGAGAGGCAGCTCCCAATACCCCCCTTGCCCATGTCCTTTTATAACAAAGGACAGTGATCAGTCAGTCAAATGTGTCTCTGGGGTCTATGAGTCCTTCTGTTGTACAGTGGAGGGTCAGAAGCCCAGTGATCACCTGGACTTGTAACTGCATCCAGAGAGAGAAGGTATTACGGGCCAGAAGCCCTAACTGTGGGGTCTGGCAACCTCCCAGACATATACACAATGGGCATGCCATTCCTGCTGATTAAATGCCTACTCTCTCCAGGGCAATCATGAACTCTCTGGTTCTCAAAATCCTCATCTATGGAAAATGTTTCCAAAAAAGTGAAGGAACTTGTTGGGTGGGAGGGACCACACCCCTTCTAGGTCGCTGCACCTGGGAGGTAGCGTTCTCTTGTTCAGAGGACGCAGGGATGTGCAGGCCAGCTGCATACTGCCGGGGGTAGCTGGGTCAGCCTGGAGGCTTCCATGTGGCTTGGGGCTCCCACCCCTTCAACCCCTAGCCAGCAAGGAGCAAAGGCGGAGAAGACCCCAGGGTAAGCCCCCCAAGTCTGGAAAGCCCAGGACAGTGGATGGATGGGGTTGTAGCCCCATCCACCAGTGGATGGTTGTTGCATGGGGCAGCCATCTGCAGCCCAGATCAGCTGAGGCATTTGCCCCCAACCCCCAGCCCCCAGCCCAAGGGAGGATTGGGATGGCACTTGCATGGACATCTGGGCCCCGCCTCCACTCAGAGGTACCAGCAAGTGGCAGTGGGGGTATCCCGCTTCCATTTCACTCTCCAGCTAATCTTCAGGAGTAGCAAGAACATACATAACACAAACCCCATCATAAAATGGGTGAGGGACCAGGTAAAAATCCAGTCTACAAACCTAAGCTGGACACAGCAGATGGACAATCAAAAGAACCAATCCAGGCGAGATAGGAGAAACATCTATAGAAATAAGATATCAGCCAAGCACAGTTGTGGGTACCTGTAAGCGACAGCTTATGGAGTCTCAGCGGGGCCTGGGGATCGTGACTCAAGTTCCACCCAGGGCAACACAGTGAGACCTAGTCCCAAAAAATAGCTGGGCATGGTGGCACAAGCCTGTAATCCCAGCTACCTGGAAAGCTGAGGATGGGGATAGCTTGAGTCCCTGATACCATGGGCAATGTGAGTCTGCGGTTCCAGAAAAGAAACAAGATACAAGATATCATGAGGTGTACATACGTGCTCGCTGGGTCTGGAAGACCCAAGACCTCATTTTGGAGTTGCCTCTGGGAGGGCAAGGCACCCCTCCCCACTTTACAGAAAAGGAATAGAAGGCCAAAGACTGGGGGTATCGGACCCACAGCAAAGCTGCAAACTGAGGCAGAGGAGATCATCTACAATGGCCAATCACAATTGCCTGTATCCACAGAGAAACTTCTTTACCGGCAATGGCAGGGGGTGAGACCCCCTAAATCTGATGCCAGAACCATAAGGTAAAGCAGCAAAACAACAGAGATGTGGTTGGAGAAGACAGCCTTCAATGAAAAAGCATGAAAAGAACACAAATAAAAATAGACTGGCTAAGCCAGGCACGGTGGCTCGTGCCTATAAGTTTCAGCCTATGAAGTGGCTGGGGATAGGGATCGAGGTTCGAGTCCTGGTTGGGCAACACAGCAAGACCTAGTCCCAAAAAATAGCTGAGCGTGGTGGCGCACGCCTGTAATCCCAGCGACCTGGGAAGCTGAGGCTAGGGATTGCTTGAATCCGTGGTACCCTGAGCAATGTTAGCCTGCGATTCCACGGGCAAAAATAGTGAGACCTAGTCTCAAAAACAACAACAACAAAAAAATGGACTGGCTGCTCAATGCAAACGTAAGGCTGAAACCTACCATAAAGGCTCACCTGGTTCTGAGAACATAGTCCTTCACCCAACGAAAGAACACTATCACAGGAAAAAAAGAGACTAATGAACTTAACACAGACCAGCAAACAACAAAGAGTGGAGGGGGCTCCTGAGGGAGGGAGGTAGGGGACATATCCTAAAAACCATTTACTGAGGTTGTGATTTAAATAAAAAAATAAATAAAGGAAAATAAATTAAAGAAAAAAAAGCGTAGGAACTTGAACTTAAGGTTCCATAGTTGCAGACAAGGAAAGCTATACCATACTCAATGATGTGGGGATTATTTCAATGCATCCCTCTGACTCCAATGTTCATTCACATCAAGCCCACCACTTTCAAATGCATTTCCTCTTCACTGTGGCGTCAAGACTTTTCCTCCAAACTGCCTTATTGTTTTTCTCCTTCATGTAATTAACACCTACCATCCATATTAATTTGCTAAATTACTGAACTTCTCATGGCCCATGCCATATCCCTCCCAGGCTGTTGAGGTTGAGGACCAGGCAGTCACCGTGCTCCCTTATCCCAAGGTGGCGAGCACCAAGCAGGGAGTACAAGCCTGCTTGGGAGGGCTCACTCAATGGACCTTGGGTCCAAGAGTTGGCTGGGATCCAGCCTCATGTTTCACATATCCCCTATATTTCACTCTATTTAGCCACAGACCCTAGGGAGATGGAGCAGTTTCTGCCTCTTAAAAACATGACTCATCTTTGAAGGCCCAGATACCACCTCTGGACCCCTGCCTATTTCCCAGGTGGTATCACCTACTCCTCCTCTGGCATCAGTTCCCTGATGCTCCACAGAAACAGCTCACACAGAGATTAAGATGATGGTTCACAGGGACAAAGTGGTAGGAGAACTTCAGGGTAGACATAGACAACAATGTAAAATATATATATGTGCAATCAATTAAATTGAATTAATAAAAACAAACAAAAAAACAGCAGAGGCCAGGCATGGTGGCGCATGCCTGTAGGTGGCAGCCTAGGAAGCCGTGGTCGGGGCCACGTAGCAAGACCGTGGTCGGGGCCGGGGGCACGTAGCAAGACCTAGTCCCAAAAAAATAGTTGGACGTGGTGGTGCACGCCTGTAATCCCAGCTACTTGGGAAGCTGAGGCTGGGGATTGCTTGAGTCTGTGGTACCCCTGGCAACATGAGCCTGCGGTTCCACAGGCAAAAATAGCGAGACCTAATCTCAACACAAAAACAAAAACAAAAAAAAACAGCAGCTCACACAGCATTCTCAAAGTGTGCATCACACTCCCAGTAAGGGGTGCCATGGTTCAAGGGCAAGGTAACTTCTTAACAAACTAAGCTTGATGCCAGCAGGAAGCTTTTAAAAGGAAAGAATTACTTTTTTGTCTTTATACTCAAAATAGGCACAAGAGAAGTCTGTACCGAGCCAGATGTTTCTCAGAAAGAGCTCTTTCTAGAATGGAAATGAGGCCTCCTGAAACAGCTCATGTGCCCATGACAGAGCACCCAGCTCACAGAGAAATGCAAAACAAGGGAAGGGACACACAACCGGGGGGGCCCTAGGGAAGCAGGGGGCACAGGAGAACGCATGGCATTGTCTAAATTCTTTTTTATTCATTCATTCATTCATTCATTCATTCATTCATTCATTTATTTATTATTTATTTGTTTGTTTGTTTATTCATTTATTTGTTTATTTATTTATTTAGAGACTAGGTCTCGCTATTTTTGTCTGTGGAACTGCAGGTTCACGTTGCCTGGGGTACCACAAACTCAAGCAATCCCCAGCCTCAGCTTCCCAGGTAGCTGGGATTACAGACACGTGCCACATGCCCAGCTATTTTTTGGGGGGACTAGGTCTCACTACACGCCCCAGGAGGGATTTGAGCCATGATCCCTGGCCTCGGTCGTGGCTTCCTAGGTTGCCACCTACAGGCATGCACCACCATGCCCAGCCTGCATTTTCTAAATTCTTTACAATAAAAAGCAGTTTCTTCGAAACCCCAAACACATGGCGCGCACACACACGCACACATACACACACACACACACACACACAAGGACATGTAAGCATGCGCGCAAATGCATTCACCTACTTGTATGTCTTGGTGTGATCCAGCCACAAGCCACAGAGGATGGAACCCACCATCCCAGCCACGACCAGGGTCAGCCCGATCCTCCCAGCATTGACTTCTTCTCCCTGGAGGGGTGTGTGAGTGGGGAGGATGGGGGTAGTCATAGAGACTCATTAGATACCTGGGATTCAACAGCTACCCAGCCAACAGGAATCTCGAAGCGGGCAGACACCACCACAGGAAGGCGAGGTAAGCGCCAGGCTGAGAAGGGGGCAGGACAGGTGAAGCAGATAGAAGCTTTCTATTATAAAACCAGGGGGCACAGCCTACGAAGCACGAGGCCAAGGCTAGGAATCGCTTGAGTCCATGGGTTCGAGACCCACTCAGGGCAACACAGCGAGACCTAGTCTCAAAAAAATAGCTGGGCGTGGTGGTGCATGCCTGTAATCCTAGCTACCTGGGAGGCTGAGGCTGGGGATCACTTGAATCTGTGGTACCCCGGGCAATGTGAGCCTGTGGTTCCCCAGGAACAAAGCGAGACCTAGTCTCAATGAATAAATAAATGAATGAATAAATGAATGAATAAATAAATAACACAAACCAGGGGGGAAACTAGAAATAGGAAAAACTCAAAAGGGAAAATTTTCCTTGATCCTCTACATTTAGAAATATGATTCTGGTAAGAATTCTTAAAACAATTCAGATATCTGAAAAGGTTAAAATCAGACAACTTTTCCACATTACAATTGCTTTTTCCTTACAAGAGTAAAGAGGGGTCAAAGTTAGGTATTTCTCCTTATATTTGTGTTAAGTTACCCTAATTTTCCCCCCTTTTCCAGATAGCCAGTGACACTACTTATTTTTAAAAAATGTCATTTAAAAAACCTCAGGACACAAATAATGTACATTTGACACTAACGTTGCATGTCAATGACACCTCGATTTAAAGAAAATTAATGGGTATTTTCAAAAAGTGTTACCTCTGCATTTTGTGGGATCTCCAGATTAACTAAACATATTAAATTCAAAATGGAAACAAACATGAGTCTTTATGGCAACCCACGGCTGGGGTCAGTGTCAGGACCAGGGTCAGAGATGGGGTCATTGCTGGGGACAGGATTGGGACAAAGCCAGGGGAAAGGCCAGGGCAGAATTAGGTTCTGAGAAGCAGCCTCACCTCGTAGTGTGTCAGGATCATCTGATTCAGCAGCGTGGAGACAGAATAGAAAGCACCCGTCATGATGCCTGCAATGGAAGACAAGTCGTGAATCCACTGCTGACCCAGCACTGCAGGGTGCCTGGGACAGTGAGGGAGAGGGATGCTCTACAGGTAGTTTCAGAGGATAGTGTAAGAACCTGTCACTCCAGGAAGTCACCGGCAGTCACAGCTGCGGCACCATTTATGGCTGTTCGGGTGGAGATGTGTGGACTGTAAATGTTGCCCCATATGTGACAAGGAGTCAACAGTTACTTCCAAGGCACAGGCAGCATGCTGGTGCCTAGGACAGTCCTGGCCGCAGGCTCAGCCCTGCACACAGGCAGCTGGGAAGACAGCTTCCTCAGAGAACACTTATTAACAGGATAATCAAGCAGCTGGCTATCAGGAAGCATATGACCTAGTCTGGACCCTGGTTTTCCTCTATAAATTACATCTCTCTTGTCAATAAAGTATTTTAACCACATAAAATTGCATAAAGAATGATTTAATAAACAACCCTATTCATCACTCAGCTTTCTCAGGTATTAAATATTTGCCATCTTTGCTGCGGTCATTCTTTAGATCTTTGCAATCTTATTCTCAACTATTCTTTCTCAAAAGTTGCCTCTATCCTAATCTGGGTGCTTATAATTTTTATAAATAACCACAGCCATTAACAATTATAATTAGGCCG
>PVHY01011396.1:23567-48227 GCA_004024945.1 Uropsilus gracilis
CGGCCAGGGCCAGGGATCGCGGTTCGAGTTCTGCCAGGGGCATGTAGCGAGACCTAGTCCCCCAAAAAACAGCTGGGCGTGGTGGTACGCGCCTGTAATCCCCGCTACCTGGGAAGCTGAGGCTGGGGATTGCTAGAGTCCGTGGTATCCCGGGCAATGTGAGCCTGTGGTTCCATGGGCAAAAATAGCAAGACCTAGTCTCAAAAAAAAAAACAAACCAAAAAACAATTATTCTGCATGTACATAAGTTTTATATACTGTTTGTGTCTCAGCAATTTGCTCTTATGTTTTAAAATTTTTTATTTTTTTGATTGCACACACACACACACACACACACACACACACACAGCATTGTTTACCCCAATATTCTCCTGTCACCTTATCATCCATGTACCTTCTTTATCTCTCCTCGCCCCCTCCCTTGCTCTATGCTTCAGTTCTGTTGGCAGCTTTAAATTTTTCTTGTTCAATTTCCCTATATCCCTCATATAAGTGAGACCATCCATATTTCTTTTCCTTTCTAGATAATTTCCGCTAACATGATTCCTTCTAGCTCCATTCATGCTGCTTCAAATGACATTTGAAGTATGTCATTTTCTGACTGATGAATATTCCATTGTATAAACATACCACATCTTTTTCAGCCATTCATCAGTTTTGGGGCATTTGGGTTGTTTCCTGGTGATTGTAAACAATAGGGCAATAAACATGAGAGAACAAGTGTTTTGAATGTTTTTCTTTCCTTTGGGTAGATTCCCAGTAGTGGGATTGCTGGGTCAAATGGGAGTTCCATTTTCATTAGCTTGAGGGTCCTTCACACAGCCTGCTACAGTGGCTGGACCAGTTTGCACTCCCACCAGCAATGTAACAGTGTTCCTTTTTCCCTATATCCACATCAGCACTTGTAGCCTTTGTTTTTAAAACTAGGTCTCGCTATTTTGGCCTGTGGAACCACAGACTCACGTTACCTGGGGTACCACAAACTCAAGCAATCCCCAGTCTCAGCTTCCCAGGTAGCTGGGATTACAGGCGTGCGCCACCACGCTCAGCTATATTTTTTTGCAACTAGGTCTCACTACGTGCCCCCTGTGGAGCTCAAACCCTGATCCCTGGCCCTGGCTGCGGGTTCCTAGGCTGCCGCTTACAGGCATGCGCCACCATGCCCAGCCAGCCTGTTTTTTTTTTTTTTTTTTAAATATGGGTCATTCTTTGAGGTGTATGATGATATCTCAGTGTGGTTTTGATTTGCATTTCCCTGATTATTAGTGATGTTGAGCATTTTTTCATATGCTTATTGGCCATTTGTATTTCCTCTTTGGAGAAATATCATTTTAGTTCTTCCCATTTTTTGAGTGGGTTTTTGTCTTATATTTGTTAAGTTTTGTGAGTTCTTCATGGATCGTTATTATCAGACTCTTGTTACTTATACGGAGGGCAAAGGTTTTCTCCCATTCTGTTGGGTTTCTTTTATTTTGGTTATTGTCTCTTTTACTGTAAAGAAGCTTATAAATTTGATGTAGTCTCATTTTCCTTCATTTTTTCAGCATCTATAGATGTGTCCTGAAAGGGGTTTCTGAAGTATAAGTCTTAGAGTGTTTTGCCTAAATTTTCCTCTGTTTCTATGTTTTTTTATGGTTGCTCTTATCATTTGATATGGTTTTCAGATTTATCTCAATACTTTTAGTTTTGTTCATTCTTCTCTGCTGTATAATATCCCATATAATATCCCATACAGAGCTATTTGAATGCACATACGTATGTACTTCATGATCTCTTGTCCTATTAACAGATATTTAAGGGTTTTCACTGTTTTAAACAATACTACAATGAGACCATGCTTTTTTATTTCTTTATTTTTTTGAGACTAGGTCTTGCTATTTTTGGCTGTGGAACCGCAGGCTATCATTGCCCAGGGTACCACAGACTCAAGCCATCCCCAGCCTCAGCTTCCCAGGTAGCTGGGATTACAGGCGCGCACCACCACGCCCAGCTATTTTTTTGGAACTAGGTCTCGCAACAGGCCTCAGGCGGGACTCAAACTGCGATCCCTGGCCCCGGCTGCTTCATAGGCTGAAGCTTACAGGCACGAGCCACCGTGCCCGGCTGAGACCATGCTTTTATTATATATGTATAATAAAGGTTTCTCTAAATATACACCTAAGCGTAGACACGGTTATTTTCCAGATATAGTTAAATTTGGTGTTCAAAGTGGTTTTAATTGGTTTATTCCACCAGCAGAGTTCTTTTAAAGTCCTTGCCAACTCTGCTTGCATCAAATAAACAAAAGATATTTTGCTAACTGGAAACCCTGTGAAATGCATGCCTATAATCCAAGCGCTGGGAGGCAAGAGGACAGGGATTCCTTGAGTTCATGGGTTCAAGACTACCCCGGGCAACATTAGCAAGACCTGGTTCTCAAAAAGCAGTCGGGTGCAGTGGTGGGTACTCCCAGCTACCTGGGAGGCTGGGACTGGGGATTGCTTGAGTCTGCAGGATCGGGACTACCTTGGGCAACATAGCGAGACCTAGTCTTAAAAAAAAAAAAACAACCAAAAAAAAAAAACAAAACCTGTGAAAAACTTGGAGCCTGGTTTTACCTACATTTCAAGGACTGATACATTTGGGCATGGGCTCTGAGAAGGGTTCACAGGAGCCTTGGTCTGCCGGGTCGGTGTGACCTTCGCCACTAATTTGCGGCTATTTTTACATCACAGGTCTGAAGATTTTGTTGGTTCTGTGTGCCAGACATTTTCTCATGGATTACGTCTTGTCCTTTTAGAAGATCATGGCTTTATTTATTTTTTTCATTTTCATGCAACACTGGTCATATTTGTAGAGTTATTAGTCACTTTATGGCCCTCCCTATATGACCCTCCCCCACTCTGGTTATTCCAACTCCTCTGTCGCTCTAAGTCTTGGTTGATGCTTGGCTCACTGGTTGTTTTCCTGGAGTGATGTCCTCCTTTCCTGGGTAAAAACCTATTTTCTTGGAATGCAGCAGTCTAGGCTGCTGTTTTCTGTGAGGTGGGCAACCAGGTCTTGTAATGTCAGGAACCTATCACAGAGCAGATGTGTGGCATGGTTCCAGTCTTCTTTGTTGTGGCACTTCCTATGATCAAGGCAATGGTTATGTTGGCTGTCTCTTTGCCTGTTTCTGTCCCTTGGTGCTGCTTTTGTCCCACATAGTTCTGGTATCTTGGGCTGGAAACCAAACTTCCAGACACTGGCAGTGAATACATTGCTTGGTGGGGACAGACTCCATCAGGTGGTTGGTCAATTCCTCTCCTTTTCTCAAAGTTCTGCCATGGGGCTGCAGTGATACCCATATGGTTTTCCTCCTGTTGTTGGAGAGGATGGGAGCTTTGCTCATGTTGCACACATCTCTGGACCAAATAATTGGCTCCCTAGGTCCAAAGACATTGTAGGTGGAGCTCTGTGACAGGTCACCACAGTATCTCAGGCTTGTCTCTTGTGATTCCAACTATGTGTACCTCTGGTCTTACACAGGTGACCCTGTGGCATTATTTGCTCCTTTCTTCTCCTGGATGTCTGCATCTGGATTGTTGGCTTTCTCCTTCTTAGTGCAAGTCTGGTTGAGGCAGAAGTAAACTGGAGGGGGACACCCCCACATAAGTGAGGGAGGAGACTGGGTGCCCCAGTCCAGGACCTCTGCTCCCTGGGAACTTGAGACCTCTGTGGTATCGGACTCACCCCACAACCTGGCCCGCACCAGCAGCCTCTGCCCTGGGAGGAGCAAGGCTGTGGCTTTGATGTAATCTTATTTATCAATTTTTTTCTTTAGGGCCTATGATTTTTGCATAAAGAAATTCTTCTTAGAACACAGAAGAGGGGGTTCCTACGTGGCTTCTAAAACTTGAAAGTTCTGAGTTTTACCCACTGGTCTTTAATTAACTGCAATGTTTCTGTGCAAGGTTTGAAGTAGTGGCTTCATTTTACTTACATTTCCCAAATGAATACTCCTCTCTCTACCAAGGGCAGTGGCAATTATCTGTCTGGTTTCTCTCCTGGCAGGTTTTCATCTACAAGTCACTCTCAGATACCTTGGGCACCACATGATGTCACATGAGCAGATGTGCCCCTTCCTGACTTCATCTCCATATTGAAGGGAGTACAAGTGGAGGTGCGAGCTTAGATATGAGTGGGCAACACTGTGTCAGTCACTGAATATGTGGCCAAGAGACCAACCTTCAACATCAGGATGCTCAGTCCAGGGCAGACTCTCACTGCTACTATACAGCCTAACCAATGCGAGAAGACCCAGGGTGGTCCCAACTCTGGGGCTGGGGGCCAGACCATGCTCACTGCTCTAAGGCACCTTAATAACCCTACTCAGAAACCTTGTTGGAACTGGACCACAGGATGAGGCCCATGGGTGGTCCAAAGACCTTGTGAAACATCTGGCTATCTTGCCTGTCATCCCTCTTTCCACTGGGCTCGGGAGTGCAGGCCCAGTTTGGATTGGCCTGGGGAGGGGAGAGGGCAGGAGACTGACAAAGGAGGCCTGGGCACTTACAAACAGGTCCCCTATGTGATCTGGAACCTGGTCCAGACTGAGTATGGATGGCAAGAGTCTGTACAAAGATCCACAGCAGCAGGAATACTGTCACCTGGATCTGTGTGCAGAGTTGCCTAAGCTGCAGGCAGCAAGTCTCAATAGTGGGGGTGGGACAGTTATGTTTTCTTCAACAGCCCTCCCCTTCTCCCCAAGCTCTATCCCAGTGTATCTGGGTCCCAGGTATTGAAGCCATCTATTCCAGAAACCCTGTCTGGACTGCTGTTCTCTATCCAGACAATGACCTCCACATACAAGCCTGAGCAACAAAAGTCAGCAAGGGCCAGGTGCACTTCCCAAAAGCAGAGAAAGTGACTCACACTATTCAAACAAGGTTCCAGCCTGTGCCTACAGGGAGACTAGAGGTCAGAGCCTCCCCCAAGCATCCTGGGAAGCAACCCTGAACTCACCATGGTGCTTCCCAATCCTCCCTTCTAAGCCCTCCAACAAGTCCTCTGTCTAATTTCCTAACGGTGTGTGGGTCTGGTCCTCCCAACAATCTAGATCTACCACTAGCACGTAGACTGCCTACAATCAGTGAACACAATGGCCATGAATCCACTGCATTCAATCACATCATTTATAAACATAGTCTATCCCTCCACATGATTTGAATCTTCTCTCAATTCTCAATGTCTCATAACTGCATTATTTATAAGCTTCTTTTGGTTGGTTCATTCCTTGGCATCTTCTGGTTCTGGTTGCTGTCCCTTTTCATAGGAAAGCAATCAGCATTTCCACACTGGCAGAGAGCACATGGCTTTGCTGATCTCACTCCGAGTTCAAGCAGTTGGCATTAGCTTCTTTCGCATTATTTTTAGAGATCAGAGGTCAGCAAACATTATCTGACCAGGCCAGAGGGTGACTATTTTTAGTTTTGCAGGTGATATGATTTCTGATGCAACCACTGAACTCTGCCAGGAACATATAAACAGGAACATATAAACAGAGAGGATTTATCTATGCAGCACACCTTGGCCAGACTGGGGTCAGAGGCCAGAGTTTGCTGACCTCTGCAGTACATACCTGTGTCATCTCTGAGTGTCAACAGCTCTCTCCCTCCAGCTTGTGCACCTTTTTCTCTCCATGTATTATGGACCAGAGGGAACTTCAATTGGAGGCTAACCGGAAGTAGTGAGGTTGACACCCTTCAGGGATGCTTCTTAGTGACCCCCTGGGGAATGTTTGTATGTGTCACCTTTATAACAACAACTGCTACAGCTTTCACAGACAAGCTATCTCAGGTTCCGAAAGTTCATTCTAAAGTCTTTTAATCATGAATATTCACATCTATCACATGTTTTTTCTCAGCTATTGGGTAAATTTTCTTCTTTGATCTATCACTGTGGCAACTGATAGTCATATACTTCTGGTGTCAAATCAGTTCTCACTCCCAAGATAAACCAAATGTGGTCAGGATGTATTATTGTTTCATAAGCTGCTGGATTAGGTTGGTTCATGCCTTATTTTGGATTTCTACATCTAGGTTCCTAGCAAAATGGCCCTTAGTTTTTCTCTTACCCCACCCTTGTCTGAAGCTACTATTGAGTTGGTACTGGGCTCTCTTGTAAGCTGTCAAGGACAAAAGTGGTCGCCTCCAGGGAGGGGCACTGGCTGATCTGAGGAGAGAGCCTTTTGCTGTAAATCCTTTGCACATTTTTGAATTTTATACAAATAAAGAAAATTAAAAATTAAATAAGGATTCACATTCTTCAATTATAAAATAGATCTTGCTATCTCGAAAAGGTAAGTGAAATGATATGAAAAGCCTTTACAAACTTCAAATAACTAAACTGATTTTAACGTAGTCACATATGTACAGTCCGGCCAGGGCTGCCTGATGGGCTACAAGCAGCTCCTGTGTGGCTGTCTTCCTGCATACTATCTCCCCCACCGGATGCTAATCACTCCAGAGCAGGATTCCACAGCTCATGCTTCTGTCCAACCCAAACGGCACTCAGGACATGGGCAAATATTGAGTTGCGACTGGATAATTATTGATATAATAAAAATGAGAAAATGAACAGCAAGTGAGGTCAGCATTAAGCTAGCTCTTGTGGGGTTGCTTCAGGGGAAAAGTGGAGCATTTACAATAAAAACATAGAATAGCATCAAATCAGAGATCAGAATGAGCAGCACGTGGGCACACAGAGGCCTGCATGTGCTGAGCATCCGCCTGAGTGTTTCGTAGTTGGAACCAGCAGGGGAATAATGGCAGGAAGTCACCTTAAAAGACAGACTCTAGGAAAGAATGTGCCCTAGCAGGTAATGGTAGCCACTGCATCCTCTCTACTTCCTAGACAGGAATTTTAGGTTTAAGCTAACTGGTGGAGGCAATCAGCATTTAATGGTGAGATGATGCAAGAATAGGATTTGCTTTAAAAATTTTTTGAGTAATAAAAAGGATGAAATATGATAATTATTGGAGCTGGGTGACGGTAGGTACAGAGAATTCATGTTTGTATTGAGTAACTTGTCTTAGATGCATGAGCACGCATGCACACACACATGCACACACAGGAGATTTCACATCCGTGTTGAGTAACTGTCTCTCAGACACACATACAGCGCATATACACAGTAATTCTGGTAAAAGTTAGGGTGTAGGCTGGGCATAATCTGTTCTGACTTCTGCTATGAAACACTGTGGACGTCCAAAGAAAAGTTAAAGGAACAGTAAGTGGCTCCTGAAGGCGCCTCAAGGCAGAGACAGTGGGTGCTGGTGGCAAATAAACAGCATGAACGTAAGAAAAATAGCACATGCTTCCGTCAGATGGAACACCTGGGAACCTGCGTCCAAACTACAAGTCAGGATGACCAGATGTCAGTCAAGTCAAGATCCAGAAGAACAAAAATTTGTTTTAAGTCAGAACTGGCCAAGGGACTCCTTGCTGGCTGGCTGTTACCAAGGAGTCGATATAGTAGGGTATACACAGTGGGAAAGGCCTGTGGCTGAGACCCCCACACACATGTAGAGGTCCTGGCCGTGGCGCCCCCTGCAGAAGGTAGACTGCACCACCACAGGCAAATCAGCCATGCTCACTGTAGACACACGCTAAGATCCAGCCTGAGGTTTCTGCTTTTAGTTTCGGACTATGTGACAACTGTCCTTGTAATGCTGGTACACCCAGCTTGCCGTGAGCTGACACTCGGACCACTAGTTAGACGCTACAAGAACCAGAGCTCTGTGCAACCGAAGGGAACACAAGGAAGCCACTTACCGTAAGAGATCAGGAGGAGAAGGAAAGGAATGTTTCTGAACAGGTTCCGCATTGACTGCTTATAGGAGTACTCTTCAGGGGGGCTGTCTTGCAGTGCTGCCTGGGCCTGGCTTGGGGGGTACTGTGGCTTCTCCTTGAATGCTGGGAACAAATAGGACACGGTAACTGAGTGAGGTTCCTCCCTGAGTGAGGACTCAACTTAGAGCAAGTTCAGACAGTACAAGTCTTTAAGGACAGCCTGTCATCCTCACTAACCTTTAAGTAAAGAGTAGTTTGGCATTACCATCCCCGCCCTCCAAAACTGTCTAAAAGTCAAACGTGTAGGCAATTCACTGAAACTGCAGAGCTGCAGTATATCACAACCATGCTCACTGATGAGCCTATTGTTAGACAAGATTAGCTTTTATTATATTACGTATTCAACAATTCTGTATCTAACTTGAGCTCAGTTTCTAATTATAGGTGTCAGATGCAAACAAGTAAATATTTTACTGAACTTTCTGAAAACTGCCTTGGGCTAGAAACCATCGCTTCTGAGATTAGATGGGAAGTTGAATACCTGACCCACTTATACCTCTAGAACTGAAAGGTCCAGATGAGCTTGAGGGAGAAAAGCTAGGTCTTTCTAACTGTACATGGAACATCAAGTGTGACATAAAAGTGTGACGCATGGCATCTAAGCCTGGAGGTTCAGCACTGCTCGTTTCTGGAGTTGAGGAGGTTCTACAGCCTTCTCAGCCAGACATTCAGACACTGGCCTCTTGCTGGGTAGATAAGAATCTACCAACTGTGCCAGCAACTGCTGGGGAGAGATGCCTGCAGGGTTAGGCCAGTCAGAACTGCTAGAATTTGGCACATTAGGAATTAAAATAGTTTGGGGCTGGCTCTAACTCCAAGTTAAACTAGGTGGTAAAAACTGCACTTCACTGAATGAGAAGTTCTGGTGTTGGTATTCAGTGTTCTTGCTGGTGTCAAGGTTTCACACAGCCAAGCCTCAATGACTACAAAACTTACAGGTACCCAGTGTTGTCTGTTTGTTTCAGTAAAGAACAGACCTTGAAATTGCCAAGATCAAGACACAGGACTGGTAACTACAGGCATAGAGAGCCCAGCAGGCACCTGCAATGTTTTCCCCAGAGGATATTATTAAAGGTACTTTAAATTCAGATTTCATGAAAAAGATAAATACCTTAGAGTCAGTGAAATAGGGTAAATTATACCCCCCCCAAAAGGGTAAATGGATTCAGAAAAAAAGTACTTATTTATTTTAAAAGACAAAATTCATTCTTTCTCCCTTTTATAGAATGTCTATTTCTTTCTCTCAGTAAGGATGTTCTCTTTTGTAGTTGAAAGTTGGCAACCTAAGTCAGTCATGGTGGCACGTACCTGCAATCCCAGCTACCTGGGAAGCTGAGGCTAGGGATCACCTGAGTGTGTGGGTTCGAGACAACCCTGAGCGACACAGCGAGACCTAGTCTCTAAAAAAAAAGTGGGCAACCTAGGATGAGCCTGGTAGTCAACTACCATTATCACATAGAAATTTTTTTTTTTTTTTTTTTTTTTTTTTTGAGACTCAGGTCTCACTATTTTTGCCCATGGAACTGCAGGCTCACGTTGCCCGGGGTACTACAGACTCAAGCAATTCCCAGTCTCAGCTTCCCAGGTAGCTGGGATTACAGGTACGTGGCACCAGCTATTTTTTTGGGACTAGGTCTCGCTGTGTTGCCCCGAGCGGGACTCGAACCACGATCTCTAGGCCCTGCTGCTTCATAGGCTGAAGCTTACAGGCACGAGCCACTGTGCCCAGCACACAGAAATTTTAAAAAGCAGGTTCTGAGGATCTTACCAAAGGCTTAATGGCTTGGAACCTCAGAATAAAACCTGAGAATTTGCATAAAAAACAAAACTCTCCAAATGCTAGCAATAGCCAGCCATGTCTGACCATAATGGCAAAAGACAACACCCCCAAATGGTAACTGTACCTTTAGCTGCTGTTTGCAGGTAAAAATTAAGAAGTTAAAGCTCTTTGCTGACCAAAACATTGAGCAATTACAACTAAGACAGACATCTGTTTGACATAACTCACGGATATTTTTTTAACATCCTTACATTGTCGGCTGGTGGGCACAGACTGTCTTAAGCGGCTGCACCACCGGGTCTTCCTGCTCCCTATCTGCTCCTGCACTGCTGAGGAAGCTCTGGTTCCCTCCTGAACGTTCTCTGTGTCCTAGTTAAGACAGGAGATACCTCTTTTTATTGATATTGGTGACACAAAACTCACACAGTTGGCAAACAAAATTTCATAATGTCAAGACCAGGCTACGAGGCAGTCACGGTGTTAAGCCAGTCTCAAGTATCTTGCTTAGGCTATGCCTATTGCAAAGTCCTAACTGCTCAGAAATGAACTCAGTTGCCAGATAGATATGACTCTCACTCATTGTCAACTCTGCTCCATTTATGTTCTGAGCCTTTGTCTCAGGCCTTAGCCTGCTCCTCTGGGCAGTGCCCGCCAGATGCACAATGTAGTGGTTCCAGCTAGTTCACAGGAAGAAGAGGAACCAAAACCGTTGTTCTGCGACCCTGCCTCCAGGGACTGTTCCCTTCAGAAGAGGTAATGGGGCTTTCCTCTCTGAAGCCGACCAAGACCAGCATCTTCTATAAAACAGATCCGAAGAAATGCCTAACCCCGGAGCTGGGTGTGGTGGTGCGTGCCTGTAATCCCAGCTACCTGGGAGGCTGAGACTAGGTTTCACTTGAGTCCATGGTTCAGGACTACTCCGGGCAACAGCAAGACCTAGTCTCCAAGAAAAAAAACAAAAAAAAATAAAAGATGCCTAACTCCAATGTGGTTCGTCTCCAGTCTTGGCCCATTAAGTAGGCCAAGGATTTTGGGGGAGTCACATGCAAACCCTCTCCCCTGTGAAGTCAATGGCAAGTCCGACGCTGTTTTGACAACTTACTATTTTTATTAGATAACATCGTCTTCTGACGTCATTCCCTGTGCTGACACAACTCAGTCAACGTCATGAACTCACTGCCAAGTGGGGAGAACCTCACCTCCTGCGTAAGTCCACAGGAGTCACCTCCTTTCTTGTTCAAGAAACGGAAGTAACAAGATGCTATTGTGAGGATTACATACATGAAAAGAATTTTCATGTATGTATGTTACAAACTACATTGCTTCCTGAGGAATTCTTATTTTTGAAAATCAGAGACTGTATCTCCAGGGATGAAGAAACGAAGTAAAGTGTATTTCTGTTTACTATACCAGCTTCTAGAGAGGCATCCAGAAAACCTGAAAAGAAGCAAGTCATGCAGGTTACACGCCTGGGGCTCACACCTTTCATACTAACTATTCTGGCTGCTTTGGCCCTCGGTGTGTTCCTCACTCCCCGTGCATCAGGCAGGACGGGGCTCAGCTGCCTGGTGAAGTAATGTTGTCGCTGCTCTGGGGCAACCCTAGCGTATACAGCGCACAGCCTCCTCAGAGGTCGGAGTCTGGAGGGCGGAGGGATGCTGAAGAAAGTCAAGCTCATCTGTTTCTATGCTTCAGGCTGGAAGCAAGGCTGCCCAGGCCTCACTCTCACCGTTCACAGGTAAATTAAAAGTGCATAATGTCTGCACCCGTCTCCTCATCCATAAATGGAAACGTTGACTCCCCTCCAGGACCAAGTGGATGGACAGCATGGAGGGTGGCTTTAAACATGTGGGTACAAAGCCTGAGCCTACTGTGGGAGGTGATGGATGACCATGACCCGGCCCAGTGAGGATGGATAGCATGAACTTCACCACGAAGGGCAGCTCCTGCAGAAAAAGGTGGGAGGGCAGAACCCCAAGCTAGGGGTGGGGTGCCTGGGTCCCTGGTGGGCAGCACTTCAGAAGACTACATAGGCCAGCTTACCTCCTGCTGCATAGCATGAGCAGAGGGGGACTCCCTAGGTTTGTCTGGGCTTCCAAAATGATTGAGGGTAGAATTTAAAAGGTAGCAGGATTATCTCTGAGTCATCAAAGACCATCAAGACCTTAAAGCAAGGAGTTCAAACGTTTAAAGAAAAGATTTCTTTCACAACATTAAGACATGAGAAAACTTAACTGAAGTGCCACAGGCTTCTGTGTCACAGCTGCATGGGGTCGTGCTTTTACCTTGTGTTTGTCACTCTGTCTAGGATGACGGCCACCAGCCTGAAGTTTCCCCATCCCATGCCTGTTCCACTTCCCTCCCATTTCCAGTCTCTCTACCACCCATGAGGAAGAATTTTGTGATTCAACAGTTCTCTTCTGATTTCTCAAATAAAACAGGGAGGGTGGTATGCCAATGTTCACACTGTCATCATTCTGATCCCCCTTTGACAAAATAAAAATTTTATATTTGAAGTATCTTATGCATATATGTGTTGTAAAGTGTAAAATATAGATTTTCATACCTATAGCTTTCTTACGTACAGTCAATTTTTCACTTCTTCCAAAGATAGATGAAGACAAAAAAAGAAAACCTGAATTTGTCAACATAAGCCATCAAAGGAAAGATTTTATATTTTAAAAATCCTTATATGCAAATCATATATGGAAAAATGTTATGAAATAAATTTCACACATTATCTAGCAAATGAAATATAAAAAACAGAAAGGATTTTTTTTAATGGCTTTCTTTTAAAACTTAAATGGCTATAATTATAAAAGAATAGCTTGTCCTTTTGCAGCAGCCTGTGCACCCACTGCTTCCTGAGGCACTGAAAACACAGACAGGCGCCACTCCCTGCAAACCAGGACCCTCAACAGCTGCCTCTCTAGGTCTTCTGTTCTCTCTCTTAAGGGAAATCAGCTGTGGGGCTGAGGTGCCTTCCCTAGCAGCTCGTTTCCCTAGGGAGTTCTGCGGATTCTCCAAGGAGGTTCTGCATTCAGAGCCATTTCTTTGAGAACAGAGGATTTCATATATGGAAATCAGTAAAACTTTCATTTTTATTACCACTGCAGTGAAAATTGACACAGAGCTATGATGCAGGCCAACTACAAATCTTAACGATTAAGTTAGAGTCTTTCAACTCTCTAGTTCCTCCCCTCAGGACATGGATTTGAGATACAGTGAGCACCCTCAGGGCATTCCAAGCTGGTGCACCAGCTATTTCGCCTAAATAAGCCTTCCTATCTCTCCCCTGAAATAAAAATCATTTCCCATAAAAAGTAAACTTAAAAAAGCAGACCTTCCCGAACTGTCTTCCAAACTGACGGTGCTGCTGGCAGCTGACTGTGACTGACAACTTCAAGAGACGGGCCCAGGCGCAGACTTGGGGTGGAGCAGCAGTTGTGCAAGGCTGGAGGGGCCTGGCAAGCAGATATTCCCACAGTGTGAGGTTGTGATGAGCTGCTAGTTACTACTGCCCAGGCCCATTCCCTGGCTGAGTTCAGGTCCAGTTAATCGATAAACTGGGATCCTTGGAGGGCTTACCATCCAAGAGGAAAGTTGAAGTCATGGGCACCCCTTCCAAGCCTGACAAGAACAGATTCCTGGCTAGGTCTGCATAAAATGCAGACTACAAAGAAGCGCATGCAAAGAGAAGCAGGTCATGTTCAACATCAGCTGTCAGAGGGAGCAAGAGTTAGTGGGGAGACATGAGATGAAGTAGACTCTCTTCTATTTACAGCATAAAAACAGTTAACGCACCACAACTTGTGTTGGGTGAAGCGTTCACTACCTGAGCAAGAACAAGCTTGGCAGGAATAAAACAAGCGAGAGACACCGGAGATAGCAATAAAAATACTCAGGGTTGGTTATTTTTACTAGACAGGAGCTTTAACCAACTAAGCCACGGCGCCGCAGGGTTGGTTATTTTTATTCTCACACAGTTATGCACTAATCAATATATGCTGTCGGAAAATGCCATACTTACCAATGACCGTCAAGAGAAATAAAAGGGTGGCGACAGCCGACGTCCCGTAGAACATGGTGCTGATATTACAGGCCAGGAGGCTCGTGTTGTTCTGTGTGTTGGGCACCAAAACTGGTGGCAGCAAAAAGCCAACTGCAGTCCCAAGCTGTAAAATGAACAGAGCAAAAAACAGCTATTATTAAGAAGAAAAAGCATATACTGATAGTATAAAGTGCAGGAGAGCTAGCAGGTGTAAAGTGCTGTGAGTTCTAAAGCACCATGTCCTTTGTTTAGTGATGCAATGATGGTGCCGTTGTTCATATTTTCGGAGTATAGCAACCCCCTCCCCCCCAGTATTGTTATCATAGTTTACCTACCACCAAAGGACCTGGAGTTCACCACCACAGTCTACTGTGCTCCTCTCCTCTTTGTTCTCCCCACCCCATCCCCCCATTCCTCAGGCTGAAGCCCCATCTCTGCTGCACTGTTAGGGAAATGAGCACAGTGACCTCCTAGTCAATGAGCATTCCTGTAGCTGCTTGTCAATGAGACTGTTATGAAACTGTAGAAGATACTCCTTACCCTTTCAGGTCCTTACAACCAATAAGGAGAGTAAGAAAGTGCAAAAAAAGATGGCAAAAAGACCACCTACACAACAGTACAATGTTTTTGCAAACCATATATCTGACAAGGGTCTACATTCAGAGTATGTACAATTGACAACAGATATACCAATTCAAAAACTAGCAAAGGATTTGAAGAGACATTTCTCCAAAAAAGACGTACAAATGGCCAGCAGGCTTATGAACACATGGCCATCATCACTGGCCATTAGGAAAAACAAACTAAAATCACTAGAAAACACTTCATACATACTAGTTTATCTGGAATTACAAGATTAGAAAGTAACAAGTTTGCCATACTGTTGGGAAACTGGAAACTAGTTCAGCCTGTAGAAAACCATTTGATAGAGTTCCTTAAAATTATCAAACAACTTAGCAATTCCAACTCCTACTTATATACTATATACATCCTGAAACTGATAACAGGTATTCACAAAAATATTGAATATATACATATTCAAGCAACACCACTCACAACTGTGGGAAGGGGTAAACAACTTTGATCCACTAACAGAGGGAGAGGAATGAATAAACAGAATGTGGAATACCCATACGGTAAAACATTATTCAGTCCTAAAAAGAAATACAATGCATCCTACAACGCAGATGGAATTCAAAGACTTAAGTGAAAGCAGCCAGATAAAGAAGGCCTCAATGAATCTATTTATATAAAATGTCTTAATTTATAATATATCCATAGCAATTAAGCCAAAGTTTTCAGGGGCTGGAGGGAAGAGAAGGAAGGGATAACTACTCAGAGGGTAAGAAGAAGATAACTGCTCAGTGAGTGACTGATCTAGCGTGTGCTAGAGGCAATGCTGCCAACATTGAATGCACTAAATGCCCCTGAACTGTACATTTAAAGCGCTCAGCTGATACCGTCTGAAGTTTACATCAGTAAGAGAATAATGAGGCTGAATATGATCATCACAAAAGAAATAAAAGCAGAGTGTTCAAGGAGATTCAATAAAAGGGGAGACCAGATTCTGGGGGGCTGAAGGAAAAAGGAAAGTTTTAAAAAAGAAGCTGAAGCAGAGATAATATCTGTCCAAAATTACATTTGGCCCTGTACCAAAAAGCTGGCTGGAGACCATTCAGGAGGTCATTAAGAAGAGTGAGGGAGTCCAGGATTAATGCTGGTAGGGGTGTGACAAATCAAGAACACACAGATCTTGGATCCAGGGGGTCTGTGGGCAGTGGTACTAGACCACAGAGGACACCTGGCATAACCCCAGGCAAACTGGAACATAGTCATCCCAGCGAAGAATGCTCTGGATGGCCAACTACTACAGACGGGGTTCAGGATAAAGTTTCTAGAGAAGCAAAGCCTGAACAAGAAATTAGAGTCAATAAGCCAAGCTGAAATGCTCTTGCCAAGTGACCCTTGAGATCCAGGAAGGAGGGAGCGTGATCTTCTGAGCCACCAACATGCCAGAAAAGAGTGTGCACAGAATGGGAGTGTGGAGAGGTGAGGGGAAGGGTCGCAGGCTTTCTTTGGGTCACATCGGAGTCTCAATTTCATCCCAAGGTCAGTGGCAGCCACAGCAGAGGGCTCAAGGCATGCCCTGATAAGCACACGAGACAGAGACAGTGCTAGACAAATGTGGACTGTGGGCCAAGCGTGAGAACAGGGGTTGCAGGCAGGAAGATGAGACAGGGAGGCCCTCAATCTCCCCAGGGCACAGGTGGCCCACCAGAGCCCTGGCAGGAGAGAAAGGCAGAAGCCAGGAAACAAGGTAAATTGCAAATAGTGGGTAAAGGGTGTCTGAATGCAAACAGTGTTTATGAGTATGAAGCTCATTCACATACTGAGTAAATTACCAGAAGAATCTACAATGTGATAGGCACAGTGATAAATGCAGGTGACACAGTTGTGTTATATTCAGACAATGTGCCTGCTTTTGTGAAACTTACAATCATATTCTAAGACAAGGAGGTGAATAATCATCACAAATATATGAACCTAAAAACAGAACACATAGGACAATGATGAACACTATGTAAAGAACTAAAGTATCCTGACGTAGAAAGAGGTGACCAGGTAACTGAATATGTAAAATTAAATGTAACATGTAATATTAACATAAGGCCAGACTGACATCAAGGATATAATGTGATCCCAGAAGAATATTCCAGGCAGAAAAAATATTTCTACAAAGGCCCTGAAGCAAACAGAAGTGTTAAGGAGCCAAAGATGTATTTAGTATGTTCTGAAATCCCGTGTATAGAATTTAGATTTTACCTAATATGGATGCCATCAGCCGAGTGAGAGATGACAGGTGACAGTCAGGGTCCAGGATTCAGGTGTTAGGCAGATGAGCAGGTGAACGCTGCCACCAAAGAACCGATGGTTTTGGAAAATAATTCTGGCCCTTCAAGCCTCATTTATTTTTTCTTTTCTTTCTTTCTTTTTTTTTTTTATTTTTTAAGACTAGATCTTGCTATTTTTGCCCTTGGAACCAGAGGCTTACATTGCCTATGGTACCACGGATTCAAGCAATCCCCAGCCTTAGCTTCCCAGGTAGCTGGGATTATAGGTGCGCACCACCACGCCCAGCTATTTTTTTGGAACTAAGTCTCGCTATGTTGCCCTGGTGGGTCTCAAACCACAATCCCCAGCTCCAGCTGCAACTCCATAGGCTGTCACTTACAGGTATGCGCCACCATGCCCAGCTTCAAGCCTCATTTTCTATATCCATAAAATGGGAAGACTAATAGTCCTCCCTTACAATGTTAAATTCAAAGACACAGTGCATGAGGGGAGGACACGGATCCACATGGCTAGTGAAAGCTCCATGGCACTGCATGTCAGGAGTGGGTGAATGTCAGGAATGGGCTCAGAAATGGACGTTCCAGTCTTAGAGATGCACAGGCAAGAGCTCAGCCCAGAGCCAAGGAAGGCTGGCAGGGGCGTGAGCATCAGAGAATCCAGACGACAGTCCAAGGTGCTGTTTAGTGTGGCAGTTCAAAGACATAGAGCTGACATCCAAAAAAGATCTGTCACGCTCAGTGAAGAAGTAGCTGTGAATAAATGGTGTCAATGTGAACTACTTAAAGAAAAGTTCCCATCCCAAAAGCCTCCAATTAAGGTATCAATCATATTATTTTACATACACAACTGTTTATCAAGCTACCCCTTGTGTCCTTTCAGAGAAAGAAAATACAAACAATGAGCATGTCGTCTTTTTGTAGATATTTCAATAAATCTTACTGTGATATTGAAACAGATGTCGGACTAGAAGATAGAAATACGTTCTCTGGCTAAGCAGCTAGCTACAGGGAGCAGAAACTTGCATACAGGGATATGTCAAGTCTTTGGAAGAGAAAGTATTTTTACTAAGTCCTCCTTAGACTGAAAATACAATTTACATAAAGTATCAAAGGACGCTAGATGCAGAATTTAAATCATTATCAAAGAACCGGTCTGCAACCCAAAATGAAAAAACACACAAACATTCTACCTGGTAATGCAGGTGGGATGCTAAGGACTTTTGAAAGTGGTGTTGGAAGGCCTCTGAAATACCTTCGTTAGAGCTGGCCAGAAACCACCTTTCACAATGGATTCTGGACTTGTGATCTGTTTCCTGTTCACAGTTGACAACTGGGGTCAGTAACTGTGCGGCCATTATCAGCAAACAATTAATTGTGGTTTTCTCCACCTGGCATGCTGCTAACTGCTCCTAGTAATTAACCTGGGGCTGTTCATACCGGTCACTCAAAATGGGAAGAATCCTCTCAGAATCCCACACTTTCTTTTTGCAAAGGAAACACCGGTAATAAAAACAACAACGACCCAAATGTGATTCATTATTGACCTTTCCCATGACATTAGACCTCAGTCCGTTTTGAATTAGCTAATTATGTGATGGGAAATTCCCAAAGCAAGAAAGCAAGGCAGTCTCTCTAAATTCCATTACAAAGTTCTGCCCTTAAAAATAAAATCAGAAACCCTTATCATTCCAAGCAGGCCCCATTTATGAGTGGTCCACCTTGCCTTCACGCCAGACAAGCTGCAGGCCTCCATCCACCCACCAGTCCTGATTGCCATGACCTTGCTTGGTGCTCAAAGGACCCCTTTCCATGTGTCGCCCCAGGCCTTACCTGATTGCCCAACACGGCGGTGGCACAAGCTGTGGACACCTCCTTGGGCCCAAACCACACTGAGGCGATATGGGAGGGCAGGCCCAGGATGAAGACCTGAGCCACCGAGCAAAGGCATTGGCCTAGCATGGTGACCCAGAAGAGGTGCGGCTGCACGCTGCCGCACTTGACCCAGGCGCCCAGGCAGTTGAGGCCCGAGCCCAGCAGGGCGCTGAGCCGCAGGCCTCGGGTGGACAGAAGCCAGGTAGCAGGCAGGATGAGGGGCACGTAGGCCAGCATATACACCATGGACAGCCAGTCGATGTGCAGCGAGGAGACGCCGTAGAAGCCCTCAAACACGTTGCTGATGATGCTGTACTGGATCCACTGAAAGGCATTCACTAGCGAGTATAGGCTGAAGATGAGCAGCACCGCGAAGCGCCGCGCCGTGAGCTCTACGCGCGGCTTTGGGGCGCCCTCCGCGCCCCGCGCCTCATCTCCGGGGTCCACGGGCAGCAGCCAGGCTCGGGTCTCCTCGCCGGAGGCCGGCGGCCCGGCCCGGGGGCCCCCGTTCAGGGCCCCAACGCCCTGCGGCTCCGCGTGTCCCGGTACCGGGAGGTAGCCTTTGGCAGGCGCCCCTGCCGTCCCCTCGTCATCGTCTGGCCGCGCCATGTCCAGGGCGCCCCAGAGCCGTCCCGGCCCGGGACCCGCCGGGCCGCCCGCGGCACCCCGCCCTCCAGCGACGTGGAGTCCTGCCGAGCCGTAGAGGGTAGGACCGGGTACCCGGCCGCGGGCAGCCCAGCAGCCCACGAGCGCAGGGCCCGCCCGCTCAATTTCCGCTCCGCCCCGCCCAGTCACGTAATCGTGCGGGCCCCGCGTCCAATCCGCGACCGCCGCCGCCTCCGCCGCCGTCGCCGCGCCAATCCAAGGGCGCGTCTTGAGGGGAAGAGGCACAGCCCGGGGTCCTGACTGGCGCCGCGATTCGCCGGGCTTGGCTGCTGAAGGCCGGATTCTGCCTTTACAGCCGGCGGGCCACGTATCGTAAGTTGGCGGTGCTTATCTGGGCAGAGGAAAAATACCAGAAAGCTCTCCGGTCCAGGAGAAGAGATTTCGAAAGACTCTACCGAGGCGGAGTAGGAGTCCCCCACCCCTGAGCCTCCGTGGGGAGCGCCCTGATGGGCGGACCTGGCTCTGGCCACCTCCAGAGGTTAGCCTCTGAGGACGTGCCCCGGACGAGGTCTGGGGGGAGTCTGGGAACACGTGGTCGTGGGCTCCGGGGAATGAAAAGTAAAAGTGACACACAGCTCTTGCTTCCAAGAGCACCCTTAAAGTAAGTCCTTTCTTCACCCCAGGCTCACCTGCATCCCAGGTGTTCACGATGAGCATGCAGGTGTCTGCAGCCATCCCTCTCCCCAAAACCAGAGACTGGAGAATTCTATTAGGCCGCATACCCATCCCCCGGTGGGGTTTGGAGATAATCCTGTTTTCAGATGCAGCTCTAGTGTCCCTCAGGGTGGCCATTCTTAGATTGTTCTGGTGCCTTCTGTCTTCTCTGCGACTCTGGAATTCATGCAAGCCAGTCAGCATCCATCCCCGCTATGTCTGTCTGCTGGACTGGTCCCCCTCTTGCCCAACTTGTCCTTTGCCTGCCCAGCACATGACAGGCTCTGTGGGGGACCCTGTCGCCACCAACAGGGACCGTGTCTACAGGGGGCATCAAGAGCCCAGAGGAGGAACCTCACAGGTAGATTCCTTTTCGTACATTTAGCACATTTGTCCCCTTTACTTATTTGAAAGATTTTATTTGAGCTCCAACCTCAGTACTCTACCTGAAACAGGGTAAAAAGAGACTTTCTGACTTTACTTAACTGTTTACCCCTATCTGCTTGCTTCTCTCTCCCAAGCAGTTCCTTTGCATCCACCTTTAACCTTAACTGGATCCTCTTATTTGCCTGCTACTCTCTACAAAGCAGTCTACACACTCTTCATTAGCATTTTCACTGATCACCTTTACCATTGATATGCAAAAGCCAGCCAACTGCTGCTCTCTGCTTTCAGCTCCAAAAACTGCAGAAAAGAAAAACTTTAAAACACAGTTTAAACTTTCCACTCATGGGTTCTTACCACCATCCCCAGCCTTCTCAACCAAAATACCAAACCAATGTAAGACACTCAGTGCAGTGCAGACTAATTTATTTCTAACAAAGTGATTTCTAATTATCCTAATAACTACAAAAGAAACATGTAAGACTCAGAATACTTTAACATTGTTCAAAACCTTTCCCAGTATTGTCTAAAGTCCTTTTTTAGATTACCCCAAATATTCTCAGTTTTTTAACTTTCAGTGCAGTGCAGACTAATTTATTTCTAACAAAGTGATTTCTAATTATCCTATTAACTACAAAAGAAACATGTAAGACTCAAAATACTTTAACATTGTTCAAAACCTTTCCCAGTATTGTCTAAAGTTCTTTTTTAAATTGCCCCAAATATTCTCAGTTTTTTAGTCCTAATTGTCTCACCAATGTCCAGTCAGAGTCCATCTCCAGACGCTTGAAAACATGTTCCTTTAAATGCTTCTCGTTGTCTTCCACGCTGTCTTCTCCTTGTCACCTTTAGGTAGCAGGAACTCCATGGTGTCGAACCAGCAAAGTTCACTTTCTTCTCAGGCCTAACTTTTGCACAGCCTCTTTCAGACACAAATCAAACTTAGCAAAGCAAACTCCAACACGGAGTTCAAATCTGCAAACTCCTTAACTGCATTCAGCACACATGCTGCCAGCCTGGGCCAGTCGAGGGTTGCAGGTCCTCGGTGGCCACATGGCCAAGCTCATATGGCTCACATCTTTACAAGATGGCTAATTCCCATCTCTCCTCTCTATCCTCTCTCCATATTGGAATCCCAATCAAATTAAATCAAATCTTTCTCTTTGTTTGCACACCCTTTATATACCCTGATTTCCCGCCTTCCAGGAAATCTGTTACACTTCTTTCTTCCCCCTGCATCCCCCTGAAGGAAAATTCCAGCTAAGGTCATTCTCCCATTTTAACATTACCTGTCCTTAAAACCTGCAATCTTAAACAGGAAACAGTGGGGGGGGGGCACACCCTATCATACCTGAACGACCTTGGGCAAGCTCTGGTTACTCTATAGGCTTCTTTGGCCTAATTGAGGCCTGATTCTTTTGTCTCTTAACAGGGTACACTAGCAATGCCCCCAGTTCCCAGATGTTCCTTCCAGAACACACACCTGAGACTGTCTTCAGATGTCTTATCAGCCCATGTTCTCTGAGACTTGCCATTAGAAATGGGAGTCTTGCATGCAAAGACTCCTGAGTGTCTGTAGTGTTCTTTTAGGAATTCTGAGAACAGGGTTCACTCAGCTGGTCATTTTTCCAAGGAGCTCAGCAATTCCTTTATGTGTTTTTGGCGAGATTGATTACCTGGGAGAAGCTAAGAAAGAGGGGTGAGGTTGCTTTTGAGAAAGAGACTTATATGTGTGCTTTCTCTGTGAGGGCTCATAGGGAGAAGGCTTCATGTTCTTTTCAGTGAAGAAGGCAAAACTCAGCAGCACAGATTGTCTCCTGGGCCTTCCTTAGTAAATGCTTCCCTTTTCTTTCCCCAGCCTTCCTTCTCATAGCTAAGTCACTGACTATGAAGTCTAATCATGTGGAGAGTTACTCAATTTTACTGGGTCTCTCCCATGGTAAATATGTGATTATTAAACTTCCTTTTGACCTTTTCCTGCATTAGTTTATCTGATGTTGGCATATTTACCGGCCTGGAAGAGCCCTTGAGTTGATTCCCTTAGTGCTCTCTCCTGAGACTTCAATGGGAGATAAACCCTAACCAGGTTAGGACTGAGTCATATTCTGTGTCACATGTATGACATGAACCCAGTCTCTTCTAGAAAGAGGAGTCACAGGGCTGGAAGTCAAGATGAGATTGAGTTACTTACAAGTTTGAACTGCCAATTCTGAGATTTGAGTAAGTAACAGTTCAGTGATAGGAGATAAGAACAGCACCTGAGCTGAAGTCCAAGAGGTTGCTGGGAATGACGTGTCTGATCTGAGCAAAGGTTTCTCATGGTCCAGGGAGGTGAGCTGTGAAAATAACAATGTTTTTCCTGTTTCCTGGGGAGCGATGTTTTTGCTAGCAGCCAGGCCTTACCTTGAGCCACTGTCAGTGTGTTCTTACCTGGTCTTCATCTATCAGAGCCATAGAAAGTGCCTCAGCAACATAGGTGAGTAAGTGGAAAGAGACACATTTATTTAAAGAAATAGATGGGGAATAATAGGAGAGAAAAGCGAGACTTCTTGGAAAAAGATACCAAAATGGCTTCCCTGAAATCTTACTTATAAACTTTATATGAATATTCTAAGGACCCTGAAAGGATTTCCTGACTCAGAAATTATCAGAAACCCCACAGGCCTTGCCTCTCCCCATCCCAACTGACCAAACTCTCCACCCTATCTAACCCACCCCACCTGCCCCATCCTGCCTGACCAAACTTTCCCACTCTGGGACCAAAGGAAAGGATACAGCCATGCAGCTAAGGTTTTCCCAGCTCCTGCTTTTGGCTGTGTGAGATGCCTGCCCAGATTTCTTTCCCCAGTTTCTTTACTAGTCTCTGGTCTCTTCATTTCTTCCTTTGTCTCCAACTCTCTCCCTCTCCAAAAGCTAACAGACCCCACCCATCTTTAATTGTGATTGGCTGAAGTCACAGAGAGGAAGAACATCCTTTGAGTTTTTCCTTGAACTTGTGCAGTAGTACAGAGTACTCAAGTACCTGTTACCATGAGTAACAGAGTATTCTGGGAATTTGGGAAGTTGGAAATGAAGGGGTAGAGGAAACTGGAAATCAGACCCCTCCTGTGTCTTCTTTCCCCCTACTGAGACATACCTGATATATAAAACAGGGTGTTAAACGAAACAGGCACTGAAACTAAAACCCGTATACTCATAAGCACTAAAACTAAACATGAATTGGGTGCCCTAACAGGGCACCCCAAAACTAAACACAAATGCAAGTACAGAGGGCTAACTAGCCTTATCAAGGGACAGTGCCCATACAGATCACTGTCTGTAGGTTCTTCCACCTGCACACACAGATGCCAAAGAGACCTTAGGATTTAACAACTATGAGGTTCGTTTCACAAAGAAAACAAAGATTTAATGTAGCCACAAGGGCCAGCTACCTCACCCAGCCAGTGACCACCAGTCAAACTGAAGATAACTGTCACCAGGAGTGCAGAAGACAGTATCAATGTTCAGAAGTGATCCCCAGGAATGCGCCACCAACAAACTAGAGACACCAGGCCTAAGGCCTTTCATGCTCCCATCAGGCAATGCCAGAGACAGGACCTAGTCTCTGCAGAGGTCTCAGCCCCTCTTCCTCATCAGTTGGTCAGCTGCTGGATGCGGCCTCTGATACCCCTTCCTTCTCCAGAGGCCAGGAACAGAGGCCTTCTCTCCTTCCTCAGGACTAGAACAGTTCTCACATGATAATTCTTTCTGGGGATCCTCTGGGTCCTCAAGTTCTTTCTGAGGTTCCTTCTCTGGGTTGCAGGTTCTCATGTTCTCAGACTCTCCCCTGCAAGTTTCTTTCTCTCCTGCAAGTTACAAGTCCCTCCTGCCCTGCAAGTCCCTTCTCTCTCCTGCAGGTTCCAAGTTACCAAACCTGCAAGTTAGAAGTTACAAGTCCTGCAAATTCCAAGTTGCCCATCTCCTTTCCTGCCAGTTATAAGTTAGCAGCCACAAGGTGTAAGCTCCTTTCTCCTTTGCAAGTACAAGTTACAAGTCCTGCAAGTCACAAGTCCCAGTCCTAGTCCCAGTTACCAGTCACCAGTTACAAGTTCCTTTCTCTTATGCAAGTTCCAGGTTCTGTAAGTTCCAGGTTACAATTTTTCATTTCCTTCTTTCCTGCCAGCTGCAAGTTACCAAACTCTTTTCTGCGAGTTACAAGGTCAAGTCCAACTTTAAGTTCCAATCACAAATCCCTTCTCACTGGAGACCCTGGCTGAAATCCACCCTAGTGTCTGATCCCATTAACAATTGGGATTCCTGCCGGGCACCGTGGCTCATGCTTGTAAGCTTCAGCCTATGAAGCGGCCGGGGCTAGGGATTGCGGTTTGAGTCCCGCCTGGGGCCCGTAGCGAGACCTAGTTCCAAAAAAAATAGCTGGGCGTGGTGGCGTACGCCTGTAATCCCAGCTACCCGGGAAGCTGAGGCTGGGGATGGCTTGAGTCCGTGGTACCCCAGGCAACGAGAGCCTGCGGTTCCATGGGCAAAAATAG
>PVHY01011397.1:0-25663 GCA_004024945.1 Uropsilus gracilis
TGTGTTAAAAAAAAAAAAAAGGATCATACCGCCCTTACAGCTGCCAGGTCCAGTGGAAATAGAGCTGCTTCCTTCCTTTCATCCAACTGAAATATGGCCTGAGTTGTGCCTGTGTTTGAACCAATAATTGGCCAAGGGGAGAACATACAGAAATATCTTGTACCTGTCTAATTCCTTTATATGGGTGGGGCTGGAGGTAAGGAGGGGGGTTTAGAGATGGGGAAGGGGGAGACCTGAAATTGTAAAGATTGAGGGAGAAGGACTGATGTTTTTAAAAAGTGGTCATTTTTGTCAGAAGAAGCAAGAAGGAGAAATAAAATCCTGACCTGAGAAAAGACAGAAGATGGAGTTCAGAGTCAGGTGGGTCCAGGTTCCAGTCCCAATGGTCTGGTTTAGGCAAAGTTCTTCCTGTCTTCGAACCTCAGCCTCCTCTTCTGTGATGTAAGGAGAATGGTCCTCTCTCTAAGGGATGTGAGGAGGATTACCCAGAACACTGTCAACACTGGCAGGAAATGGGAAGCGAAGTAACCTACAAGACGGTGCTGGAAGAACAAGTTAGAGAAAAGAACTGTCTCCTCCTTTACTCAGCAAAGGTGTTAAATGTGCTTAGAAGGAAGAGGCTTGTAAGTAATTTAGGATGGAGGTGAGTAGTGAGACCTAATCTGCCTTTTAGAGAAGGGATGATTGTTGTAGAATTTTACAGGAGTATCCTGCCCTGGTACTTTGCCTGTCACCCTGAGGAGGCCTGGGGAGTGGCCTTAGGGCCACTATGTGATCACAACGTATTTTTAAAATATGGATTTAAGAAGTAACATGTGTAAAAATAACTTCATACATGATCCTTCACAGATAATTTATTTTTCTTTTTTGTGTGATTTTGTTTAGTTGGTATGTGAGGGATACTAGGAACTGAAACCCACAGGTAAGGAATATATTGAAAGAATGGGAACTGTTCTAAAGAGTGGGCATGCTGGGTGCAGAGAAACTATTGTGACTCTTCAGAGCTTTGAGGACTGATGTGGAACTGGCAGTAGTTCGAGTAGTTCCCCAGAGCTCAACAAGCAGCCTGTGGGAATTTAGAGACAGGGTACTTTAGGAAAAACTGGAAGTTCTTCTAATCCTTGGGGTTGCCAGCAGTAAGGTGACCTCCCCTGACTGCTAAGTTCACTATCCCTTTGGGAATGGGAGGTGGGAGTGAGGACAACCGCCCATCACAACTGTAAAGGGAATTCAGGTCCCCTTTGCTGTCTCTCCTGAAAGTGGGTAGCAGTTACAGATGTGGCCTCTCTCTTGCCCTTAGACTCTGCCATGTCAGTAAGCTCTGGCTGACTTCCATGTACCAGCATCTGTCCCTCAGAGCCTGAGGGATTTTTCTGGAACCCTGGAAGTTCACATAGTTCTCCTGTATGTGGCAGACTTGAAAGCCTGGTAAATTATTACACTCCCAGGAGCTGCCCTCAACCAGTGTCTCTCAGGAGTTGTCCTATAAATATTTCAACCCCTTTGCTCTGGGGTGGGATGATCCCAGGACACATTTTGTACCTTTCCTCAGCATTTCCTCCTGAGATTAGGCTTCAGTTGCCAACAGAGATAACTCGCTTAAAAGCACCCCCTTTCTTGACTGCCTTCCCTTTCCCTTTTTTCTTCCCTACTCCCTCCACGTGTTCCTGGGGTCAGTCAGTTCCCAGCTGGACGATTCACTGGAACCCTCCTTGTTTCAGAGGAATCCAGGTTAGAAGATGCAGCTTTTTTTTTTTGAGACCAGGTCTCGCTATGTTGCCCAGGGTACCACGGACTCAAGCGATCCCGAGCCTCAGCCTCCCAGGTAGCTAGGATTACAGGCATGCACCAATGCACCACCATGCCCAGCTATTTTTTTGAGACTAAGTCTTGCTATGTTGCCCCGGATGGGTCTCGAACCCCCAGGCAGGTCTCGAATCCACGGACTCAAGCGATTCCTAGCCTTGGCCTTGCTCCGTAGGCTGTGATTAAAGGCACACACCCCCATGCCTGGCCTGGAGATACAGTTTCTAGTTCTATGTATTTAGTAACCAACACCAGGGATTACTCTGCATTGTGATGGCTATGGGAGGGATTGAGGTGTTTAAGATGTGGTGCTTTAGTGTGAGAACAGACAGGAGAGAGGAGGGAGACAGACTGTATGTACCAAGCTGCATTCTCCGCCAGAGTGAGTAAGCAGTGGTAGGGGATACAGCCTCAGGAGCAGCCAGGCAGTCAGTCCTTGAGTCCTTTGGCATTTACTTGCTTTCCAAAAGTGAGGAATAGTTTTGGAATGAGAGCTCCTGGAGGCCAGGCCACCTGGCCTTTCTGGGCCTGCCCAGGACTTGCCCCATGCATGCCCACTCATGCTCAGGGAAGCCCTCTTTAATTGTGAGTCCATCTTTCCCTCATGTGTTCCTCCAGTCTGACATTAGGTAGATGGGGAAGCAACTTCAGGCAAGTGGGCAGATTCCAGGCCTGCCAAGCTACAGTGCCAGCACTGGCTGACTGAAGCTGCTGCTTTATTGCAGGAATGAGCAGGATCCACACCTCCCAGCTCTCCTAATCCTTACCCACCCTTTCCAGACTTAGTTTCTATCTCTTCTCCTCTTTCAAGTCTTTGTGGATCACGTCCTTCTCTTTGTTGACCAGCATCTTCTTCCATGGTTCCCTTTCCTTTAAACTCTACATTTATAGGACTCTTCCCTCTTGCTTTGTATTACCACCAACCTTTTCTAGTGTAAACAGTTCTTTGTGTCAATAGTGTAAATAATTCTTTGTGGATAGAAGCCATACTGTTTGTTGAACACCATGTTTTATGACTAAGAGGTACAGACTTTTGTGGGAACAAAGATATGTAAACAGTTAGAAACTTGAAAAAAGCCTTCATCCAGGAAGAAAAAGGGTACACGTGTGTGTGCAGTCATACTATAGAACATTTAGGTAACTATTGAAGAGAAGAAGGTAGATCTCTCTGTGAGGACATGGAAACATATTGATGGAAATTAAAAATATAAATCCTAATCGTGAAAAGACACCAAGGAACCTGAAACTTACATTACTTTGTGAGAGAAGTCTGATAGAAAAGTTGTGTGCTGTGTGATCAACCAAATGGTACTCTGGAAAAGGCCAAAGTAAAAGACTAAGATAAAGGTCCTGGCCAGGGGTTGAGGTGTGGGGAAGGAAGAATAAGTGGTAAAACAGAGAATTTTTTGTGATGAAACTACCATGTATGATAGCAGAATGGTGGGTATAGGGTATGTATTTGGCAAACCCACAGAACTGTGTAACAGGAAAAGAGAACCTTAATGTCAGCTGTAGACTTTAGATAATAATAATGGGTCACTGTTGACTCATATCAAAGCAATCTGTTTGCGATAAGGGAGACTATAGTACCAAAGGGGAGTCTGTTACCTGCCTTGTTTTCTGTAAGCCTAAAATTGTTCTAAGAAATAAATTTTATTATTTATAAAATATAGAATGATGGATGTAGTATCACTGCACTGGACTGTGTACATGCATATGTTTACATGATTGGAAAAAGCAAAAGGTCTGTAACAAACTGTTAATAGTTTTTTGGGCAAGGAGAATGAGTGGCAAAGAAAAGTAAATACTGTAATTTTTTAATGAACTGGTTCAGATATAAAAAGGCATGTAGAATAATAGAATGAACACCATGTGCTGGACCTCTCCTGCCCCCACCAACTGCTTCTGAATGAAAACATTAGTTAAAGGATTTTTACTTGCCACTCTGTACTTTTGTATTTTTCAGATTTATTTGCATAAGTATTTGTTAATACCATAATCTTTTAAATAAATAAAAGTCAGGAGAGTCATAAAATGGGTGCTTTGTATAAAAACAATGGTGGAAGTAATACATTATGCCTCACATTGGAAAGAGTCAGAGTTTAGTAGAGTGGAGACATTGAAGCTTTAGCAGAATTAATGGAAGAGGAGAGGGGGAATTAGCAAATCCCAAAACAAGGAACTGGGGAGGGTCTAACCTTTAAGGAATGGCAAGTGATTCCAAAAGATGGGAGCATGGGAAGCATGGACAGAGAAAGTAGGAAAAATGTCCCACGTGTCAGAGTGGAACCTGGGTGTTTGGTGTTTGGTTGTGGTTGGGTTGTGCAAGATACTCAATTATTATGGTAAAGAGTTTGGTCTTTGTGTTTTTAGCAAAAGAAAGTATCTAGAAGCAGCACTTAACATCATTTAAGACATGCTCAGATTTGTTCTATAGGAAGCAGCAGCAGGTAGGAGGTCTGGAATGGGGATCACCAGGCACCTTCAGTGGGTGGACTCCCATTGAAGTCAATCAAAGACATTCAAAAGGCATGTATTTTATTATACGGTCTTTAAATATTTTTATTTATTGGTATTGGACAAATGGAAATATTTTCTCATGTTGAGAGAACCCAGAAGTATGTGTTGTAAGTACCTGCACCATTTTACCCTCCCTGCCTCTGTCTTCCAGACATTTGACTCCATTAGACTTTCTTATCTTTGGATATCAGGATAAGAGAAGATTGAAACTTACCAAGTATCCTCATTATGGAGCATGTACTATCTTCAGGAGGTTCCTATTAAAAGCATGTATGTTAACTGAATAGGGTGCTAAAGTCCCAAAGTTTCAGTGATAGCATGCTCTTTCTTTAAATCGAGGGTGTGTTTTGCATTCTCACCTAATGGCATGTCATTGATTTTCTGAGTTCAGAGATATGAGTAACCTTTTGGCTCTTATGAAGTCAAAACCAAAAAGCTATTTTTGCCTGTAATAACCAAGGTTTGTGATGTTGAGTCTCGGTATCAGAAACAGACATGCATCTCAGTTGGGGTTGTCACTGTTTGGATTTCTTAGGAATTAATGTTCTGGAGGCTCACCGGGTAGCTTCCACCATCCACATCTGGGAAAGAGAAGAAGGGAGGCACAGTGGGTGAAGGGAGAGGGAAGTTTCCACTGAGGTCCACTGAGGGCTTTAGCCCAGCCCCCTGGGAATTCTGAAGATGAGGCAAGAGGGTGAGATCTTCATACCAGGTCAGTCTTTGGGCATGGGCAGCTCTGGGAGGGAGATGTGGTGGGTGAGGCAGCTCTTTTCAGCTGAGGCAATCCCCATAGGGAATTGAGAGTTGAGAGAATTAATGTTCCTTCCTGAAGGAAGATCTGAGTGATGAGTCAGTGGCTACCCAGAGGTCATGTGTTTAGGTTCTTTGCTGCCACCCAAGGAGACCACATTGGCATTCTTGCCATGCCATGTATGCTTGGACTGTGCTTGGGAACCCATATCCAAGGGCCCTGGGTTTCCAGAAGCTCCTCTTCTCTTCACCTTGAACATATGCCATGGTAATGTGCCTTCCAGAACCAGCCCTTAAACTTACTTTAATAATTTAGCAACTTTTACTGAGTTTCTGCCATGTGGCAGATACTGATGCTTAATACTAAAACATCATGGCTATGAATACTCACAATAGAGCTTACAACCTAGGGCTGGTAGAGTACAGATTAAAAATAAAGAACTGATGAGAAGATGCTGTGTGTCAGATGGTGAGGATAACTGTGGGACAAGACAGGAGGATGGAGAGTGCTAGTTAGGAGTGGGGTGGGGGGTTGGGGTATTGATGAGAATTTCTGGACAGATGAAATAGCAGGTAGAGAGACCCTGCAGTAAAAATAAATCTGTATTTAAGGAATAGCAGGCATTCCAGTGTAACTGGAGTAGAATAAAAGAGGGAGAGAGTATTTGGAGGGAAGGTCTAAGAGGTGAGCAGAGAGGCTAGGGAAGGGCCTTGGGTCTCAAATAACTTTGTGCATCATTGTAAGGTTTTAACTTTTGGTTCAGAGCAGAGAGGTGATGTGATTTGACTGACATTTTAACATGATTTAGGATCACTGTTTAGAATAGACTGTAGGCAATAAGAGTGGAAGCAAGGAGATGTGTGTAACAGTGAGAAATGATGGAACTTAAGGATGAAGCCAGAAGTATTAGCTCTCCTTTTCCTCTGAGTCATGTGAAAAAGAGAGGAGGCAAAGATGACTATGATGTTTTGACTTGAGACAATTCAGAAGAATGGTGTTTCTGTTAACTGAGATGAGAACTGCAGGAGGAGACCCTGGAGTCCAGGAGTTACCAGGATCTTTGTTAGACTTGGTAAGTTTCAAATAGAGAACATGCTGTGTTTTCCTTTGGTTGGCCTTTGTTCCTTAGCTACTCACATTCTTGGTAGAAGTTATTTTGCCAAGCAGGATTTATGACTGCCAAACTAGATCATTTCCCTGGAATATGACCCTTTTATGCCCTCTGCTTTCCCTTCTGAGCACCTGGCAGTTTGCAGTGATATATGTGATTCTTTGATTAATATCTGCCTTTCAGCGTTAATCTGCAAATTCTGTGAGAGCAGGAAAATCTATTTCATTCATTTCTATATTCCCAATTTTAAGATCAACTATAATTCTCCCTACCTTTTTGGGGGTAAATCTGGCATGATCCTCACTAAGAGCAGCCCTGTGTCTTTAACCACCAATCAGTCCTTCATACTTTCCCCAAATTATGCTTCTAATCCCAGCTCTGGTGTCAAAGAGCATGAAATTTTAGAGTACAAAATCTGTGGCCTTAAAAAAAAAATCTGTGACCTTAAGTCAGTTTATTAACCCTTCCAAGCCTTAAAGGATTACAACATAATTCATTTCATAAAATCACTATTAGGAAAAAAAAATAATTTACAAAAATTGCTCAGTGAAAAAGTTAGCAAATAATAAGTGCTAAATAAACACTAACTATTATTACTACTACTATTATTTTAGTCATTCTTTTTCAGAAAGTACTCATGGCACATATTTGTGCCTACAGATTCATGATCTACAAATCTACAAATGAGATTTACAAATCTACAAATCCCATCAAAAAATAGGATTCAAGTCTGTCATATTTTATTATTATATCTTGATATCATTCCTTGCACCCAAGTTATCATTGACCTGCCCCACCCTCCAGCCCCATCAAACTACTTATATTACTTCTATAGAGCACACTGTCTTAAAAGCTACTGTACATTCCACTTGTAGTGCTTTACTCTGGCTATTCTGTCAGCTATCACCTATCTTTTGAGCCTGAGGGGCAGTTTAGCATTATGGTTTTAATTAGCTCTCCTACTCTAGAAAACAGAACCCAACAGCAAGAACTGAAATATGGATGCTTTAATACTTCATTTGGGAGGTGCACACCTGAGGTAGTGCGGATGGGGGGATTAATGAAGTGAGTCCAGGGAAGATGTGGGACAATGTTAGGTGATGTCTTATTGTACCAAACACAAGCTATTGTGAAAGTAACTGTGCAGCCCGTAGAATACCTCTCAGCTGGAGGTAGCCCACGAGAGAGCCAGGAAGCGGAAGCGGAACTCCCACTTCCTGTCAGTGGAACCTGGTCTGGCAGGCAAAACTCACTTATTCCTGAGTGCTTGCTCACCCTACCCCTTCTCCTAGGCATGCTTTGCTGTGTGCCCGTGTTGCATCCAAATTAAGATGCAGGTGTCAGCTGAGACAGGTGCCGGGTGCCAGCCCAGAGGAACCCTTGCTCACCCTACCCCTTCTCCTAGGCATGCTTTGCTGTGTGCCCGTGTTGCATCCAAATTAAGATGCAGGTGTCAGCTGAGACAGGTGCCGGGTGCCAGCCCAGAGGAACCCTTCCTACCTCAAGGGAAGGACCTGCTGGTCTGGGCAGCTGCATGTGATTGAGCAGTGGATATGAGGCGGCACAGAGACTGTGTCCTCTGCCTGCCCGTGCCAGTAGGTTCTGGAGACCATTTCCCACCATTCATTAGCTAGTTGAGCTGAGCCATTCACTCAACGACTCTGCCAGTTTTTCTTTAATTTTTTCATTTTGAAGTCACTTCAACTTACAAAAAATGTCATGACTAGTAGGAAACTTTCAGCATAGCTGTCACCCACATTCACTGATGGTTAACATTTTGCTATATTGCTTTTGCCATTCTCTCTCTTCTCTCCCACACATACCTTCTCTCTTTTTCCTCCTCTTCCCTACCCCCCCCATTATTGCCATTTCCTGAAGTATTTGAGAGTAACTTTATAACACCATACCCTTTCATTCCTAAATACTTCAGGGTGAATTTCCAACAAGGATATTCTCTTATGTAACCACAAAACAATATTCAAAATAAAAAACTGGTCCCAACAGCAATGCCATTTATAACAAATTCTTCCCCTCTGTCTATTCTAATCTGGCTAATGAAAACAATAATAGTGGCTTCTCATAAGGTTGTTAGGAGGATGATAGGGATGTATGTAAGATATTTTAGCATAGTGCCTGCACAATGAAAATTCAGTAACAGTTACTTTGATGACAATTATTCTTTCTTTAATGCACTCCTTTCCAGTTCCTTTCTGCTCCATTCAGAAATAACCTCTCCCCTGTTTTCTTAGTACTATGTTTCTATGTTCTTATTGCATATTCATACTTAACCTTACATAACAAATTTCCTGAGACCCATTCCTAATTCCTCTTTGCCTGTCCTCCTGGCACCAATCACCACACCTTATATGTAATGAGACAGAACTGAGTTTATTTGGATAAAAACGAAGGATTGATGAGGTGAGTGAAGGGAGGTACTCTCATAGTATTTGCACAGTAATCTCACAGCAACAAGAGACATTTTTTTCTTTAAAGAGCTTATGATTCGTGAGGGGAGAGACAAACACATAGGTAGAAAGTTAAAAGAAAATGAGAACCAAGTAGACCTCAAAAGAGTTACTGAGAAAGGGCTAGAAGTAAATAGGAATAGACAGAGCTTCTTGGAGTTTAAAGGTAAGAAAAGAGACTTAATGGGAAGAAAATAAATAATTTTCAGAGACTGTTTAATGTGGCTTTCCAGAGAAAGGATTTCATGAAGGCTTGGCAAGCTAAGAGGTCCAAGCTCTCAGATCCACTTTCCAAGTCTAGTGGGGTGGGCAGACAGCTTAATTTATATCTTGGCCTCCCTTGTTGAGATAGCATTCTGGTCCAAAGAACCTGGGCCAAAGTGATATTTGCTACTTCCAGTTTAGAACCATAAAAACCTCCTGTGTGTGACTTTCCTTCACCCTTTCCAGTAGCTTTGGAGACTACATGTAGATGACATTGACGCATGAGTAGAAGGAACATGAATCCCTGCATGCCTATGTGGAGCAGAATCCACAGTCTCACTAAACCACACTTTTGTAACAAGAACAAGAAAAAGCTTTACTATATCCTACCACTGAAATATAAAGATTGTTAGTTATGACAACTACCATTACTTATCCTGTCTTGTGCAGAGTTAAGACCGAAGGCTGGATTCAGAAGATCTGTGTTTATATACTAACTCTGCCACTTAGTTACGGATGAACCAGAACAAGTTACTTCATCTGAGAACTGCTGTGAGGATTAAATGGAAAAAGGCTTTGTAAACTGTGAATGTGCTATAAACGTTGGATATTATTAGTATTAGTCCATTCTTCCTAAGTTGGCCAAAATAACAGAGTCCAAGAATAGTATACAGGGATTAGTCATTCTTTCCAAACTAACAAAAAGAACACAGTCTGGGATCTCATGATACTGGTAGTAACTCAGATGTTAGAAAAGGAGTTTGGGTGCATCTATGGAAAGTCAATGATTTGCTTCAGAACCCCTGGAGTTACTTTTCTGCTTTGTTGTTATGGGGTAGGTTTTTAATAACTTTCAGCATTGTTGGTAATCCCAACATTGAAATCTCATAATCATGCAATTTTTTGAGGGGGGAGCCACCAAAAAGAGAGGAGAATCATTTCTCAGTAAATTGTATCAATTATTTTCCTTAGAGTCAAATATATTCACAGTAATTTTTTGGTCCACAAAATATTTTTGTATTTCTCACAAATGTTAACCATTTTGTGCTTTATCAAGGAAGTCGAGCTAATCCAGAAATTCGATTCCAGTGTGAACTGCGTTTTATTTTATTAAAAAAATTTTTTTTTGAACTGAATTTTAAATTAAATAATGAACAGGACAAAAAGAAACTTCTAAGGCTGAAAATTATTCATCCTATGGATCCTACAGTCCTGAATAGTCTTGGGAGTGAGTAAGCAGGCTTCTGGGTGTGAGGTCTGGGAAACTGAAAAGCATCCCAGCCCAGTGAAAAACTTCTAAAGCACCAGTGGGAGCTTCTGAGGCAGACCACTGGCAGGATTTGGTCCTTCACTAGTGACAGTTCCTGTTGCAGTCAGATGAAAGAAAAGAGGCAGGGTTTGGTCATTAAAACCATCTGGGCTTTTTATTGCTGGCCCTGGACCCACCCCTCTTCTGAAAAGATGATTTCCTAAGCTGCCCATTGCTCCTTCTTTTCTCATGTCCCTACTTCCTGTGTGTCACTGGTCACTGTTCTCCCTAGGCTTCATGACTTTTCTTGTTTTCTTTTAAATTTGGGAGTGGGAGATAATTGGTGGAAATGGAAGGCCTTTCCATCTCCTTTTCTGGACTTTTTCTTCCTGTGGTTATTTTCCCTTCTTCCTCTGTTGACTCCTCTTTGTAAGATCTGATTTCACTTCTCCCTGGATTTGGGCCATTGGGATGGGAATCAGAAGCCCAGACTCATGTTTACCAGAACATAAATGAAGTAGCTTTGTTTTGCTCACAGATCAGTTTCTCATTTATACAAATAAAGGAAAACGATGTCTTCCTTTATCTTTAACTATCTCTTCCAATTGTTACTGTCTTAGGTTTTGCATAAGATCAGATCTTCATCAACAGTTGGAGGAGTTCTTTAGAATTATCTTACTAACTTCTGAAACTACAGGCAAGCAGAGGTTCTTTGTATTTTCTGGGTGAGGTTCCTGGGTGAATTTCTAGAAAAAACAAGGTAAAATCTTGGACTATGAATAAATTAGTAGTCAACAGAAGTGAAAGTGTAAAAGTATCAAATTTAGTCAGGTTGGAAACATTATATGTGAGGTTGAAAATATTTTTCTTTGTGGAATGGAGAATCTTGGAAATATGACCAGATTAGTATTTAAGAAGTACATGTAGTCTACCGCCATACTACCTTGAACGCGCCCAATCTTGTCTGATCTTGGAAGCTAAGCAGGGTCAGGCCTGGTTAGTACTTGGATGGGAGAAGTACATGTAGTAGATGGTGGATATAGAGGAGAGGAACTGATTCAAACTAATCCAGTATTTTGAACTTAACACCAAAAGATGCTTCATAAGTCCCTTTTTAGGGCTAAAAGTTTGCAACAATCTGAATGTTTGTGTACTACCAAGATTGATATATTGAAGCCTCATCTCCCCTGTGATGGTATTTGGAGAAGGGGTCTTTGGGAGATAATTAGTTCTTAAGAATAGAGTCCTCATGAATGGGATTAATGCCCTTGTAAGAAATGACACAAGAGAGATGTTGTCTCTTCAGATGCATGAGAATACAATAAATATTCTATGCCATGCTCCCGGTTGTTTGAAGTTTTGAAGCAACCTGAAGAACTCTTGCATCTACTTTTCTCCATCCACATAACCAACCTCACAATAACACTGTCCTTACTTCCAGTCATCCTCCCCTTTAATGCAAAATAGCATAGTTCTAAGATGAATGAGATTAATCTGACATGACTTGATATTGGTGAATGTAATGCTGGCCCCAAATGAATATATGTGTCTTCTTAATGTTCAGACATCAACCATCAATAATTTGTTTTTCTGACTAAATCATGTATCTTCATCTCAACCAGTCAAACTAAGAATAAGTGGGTATTTTGAATCTGGAGTAATTTCTTCAGAAATCATGGAACACATGTCTCTAATATCCTTGTTAGCATTATGCATGGATGCTTTTGGACCTTCAAGTAGGGTGGCCCTGACATTCCATGAACTCAATGGTGCCTATGAATTGTCCTTGTTTTTCTGCTCAGCATGGGAGGGTGCTGCTTCAGAAATGCCAATATGTTTTCCTTTAGGTCCCTTCAGAGTCTCTGAGTGCTCAGTTGTCCTTGAGAAAAAGAGAAACCAGGGTTGTAAATATTTGTTCTGGTGCTCATCTGCTATGTGATCTTCAGAGAGTTACTTAAACACATTGAACACACAATGTTCTTCATCTAGCAAATAAGAACAATGAGCAATTCCTTTGTGTACTTGTGGGAATCAGATGAGATTACATATATACTATACTAAAATAATTCATAATGCATAGTCAACTTTCAGTAAAAGGTAGCTGTGACTGCTAAATTTAGTTGAGATTATTTGCTTCTTTTCTCTCCCATTTACCCATGCTATCTCTGGTGTTGCTGATTCTTTGCATATTACTGACTTATCTTTCTGGCTTCCTTTTTGCATTCATTCTTTTACCATGATTAAGCATAGTGCATGCTTGATGAAAAGCAAACCCATACTTCTCGATTAGCAAGAGATATCTATGTATAGTCTGTGTAATTGGTGTTCTTCTTGGGCAGCTAAGAAGGTTCATGATCGTTTCTGTCTACAACCCTGGCAAAATGTCCATTTCTGGGCTTGTTCACCAGTAACTCCAGGTCAGTCAAAATCACACTGTGGGTTAATTAAGTACATACTACTAAACATGTTAATACAAGTAACTACACTTGTCTGGTTTACCATCCACTTATGAGACACCAATTTTTTTCTCCTGATGGAGTTGTCATGACAGCACTGACTGAAACAAAACTGCTTTGCAAGGACCTGGTTATGTAACATGCAGCATCAAAGCAAAGGCAAAGAGAGGCTAAAAGACTTTGCAGTTTTGGAGTGACCTGAAGAACTCTTGTATCTATCTACTTTTTTCCATCCACATACCAAAGCTCACGATAATACTGTCTTTATTTCCAGCCATTCTCCCCTCTACTTCCAGAGTAAACTTTCTAATTTATAAAGATGACTAAGACACACTACTAGATGGACCATTTAATGGACTTAAACCAGGCCCCTCATCATCTGACCACTGCCTACTTCTCTGGTCTGTGGGTCAACACACTATATTTTGGGGATTCCTTTTCTCAATTATTCCATGGTATCTCTTGACCTGCAAGCCTTCCCAGGTGGTAGGTACTCTCTAATTAGAATCTCCTCCACTAGACTAATCTGAATATCATTTCCTTTAGAAAAACATTTTGGGTAAATAGAACTTCTAACAAATAAACTGTGTACTAGGCATTTATCACATTTTACATGATAGATACTTGTCTAGATCAACTTATTAAACTCTAAGAACTGTGGGGAAAAGATCACATTTGTTTTGCTTGTTACTGTTTGGTACCCACAGTACTCAGATCAGAATAAGGCTCTCAATAAATCAACATTGAATCAGTAGATAAATGAATGAATCCTAACTTCAAAAGGTGGCAAAGAAGTAGAACTGAGATACCAATCCCAACTCTATGAGATATTTGGAATACACTTGGACTAAAAAAATGATTTATTTGTTTATCTGAAATTCAAATTTAACAGGAATTCTGTATATTATCTGGCACCCCTGCTTCCTAATTAAATACCTTTTTCTGTATGTCTATCAAATAAATGTATTGATTTTAACAAACCCAAGTCTTAGATGATTTGCATCTTACCATGTTAATATAGTGAGTGGTCATGTAACACTCATGTTACTAGGTGGTAAACTGCTTCCTTCTTTCTTTGAACAATGGGAATAATGTAGATTTCTTACTTGAATTTCAGCATTTCAACACTCTGTCTTACTGTGGGCCAAAATAAATTACATACTTTTATTACTCTGAGTACTGTGAATCCTTATGTCCTAGACATAGCTGTGATCCCCAAAATGGCTAATTCTTTCACATATTCCATTCAGTCTAATTCGTTGAATCCTTTTGAGTGTCCTGCTTTAAAATTTTACTTTCATGCATACACAATCTTTAATGACTGATGTTGAGTAATTAATGAGCAATATGATTTCATTTTTAGTAAATATATCTTTCTTACTTAGTTTCACCTATAATTTGCAAGCAATCCTTTTAAGATTTATTTTCTCAGTGAGCCTAAAGAAGCAAATTCTGATATATTTAAGTGCACAAATATTCATGACAATAAGCAGTAATATACCAACACATTAGTAACACAGAAGGAAAAAATCTTCAGTACATCATTGATTACACAATTTAATATATTTGTTTAATATCTAATATAAGGTACAAAAATGACTAGATTACTAGGAATTTAAATCTAAATTGCCACTAAGAAAGTTAAGTATGAAATGATTCATTAATTAAAAACATTATGAAGTATTTACTTCCATTTAAACTTTTAGCCTAGAGGGAGTTGCAGGTATAAAAATGAGTGCTTTCCTAAAAGAATAATCTTATTTAGGGATATAATATAATTTGGCAAGCTAGTAAATAATTGAGGCTACATAAGATCTTTAGAAAAACTTCAGTAATAGCCCAGATGTAAGCAAATTCCCTTCTAATTGGAGGAACCAGGTAAGGTTTTGTTCCTGGGCAAGCAGGATTATTCCAAGATAGATGAGGATACACAGGCCATGCCCTTTTCCCTGTACCTTAACAGGAGCAACATCCACTCACTTTCTATTTGCATCCTTTAATAAGTAAACAGTTGTTTAAAGTAAACAATGTTCATACAATGGCCACAAGTCTGAGGACTTCCAAGATGGTATGACAAAATGCTAAGAAGGCCTCTCAGTGCATTTAAGACATCAGCAGAGTTGAGAGCATGATTAGCTAGGCCAAGCAAACAGTGGGGTGGGGAGTTATCTGTGTGTGTGGTAGATGTATGGATTTGATAATGTTTCCAAATAGTTGACCTGTGATTGGATGTTATAGACATCCAGTGTCTATAAGAAAGAAGTGCTTCTCACAAGCTTTAAGTAGAACCAGTTCCCCAGTTGACAGAAATAAATACTCCTTAAAAAACTGACCAGTTTTCCCTAGTTCTGAGTCCCAAGTGCTGGCAGCCATCATTAAGATACCTTTATGAGGAAGTTTCCATGGGTGTGCTTGAGTGCCTGAAGGAGTAACTCCAGGAGAGTTTGGTGGGGATTTTTCTCTCCTCCACCTTAGTTCTGACTCATTTTCTAGGTTTACATATGTTTGTTATCTGAGCCAAAGGGTGTGGAAGGCGATTACAGGGCCAAATCATAAGTCCTCCTCATGGCCTTCCCAGTATATCACCAACCTCTCACCAATATCGCCAACCTCTCTCCTCTCCTTTTGTTGTCTGAGTTCGGAATGTGAATGAGATGACCAGCCATGAACACAGAAACTGTAAACCCACTAAACCTGATGTGCATTTACAAAATCTAGAAAGATCTATAAACAGTTTTTGTAAAACATTTGGCAGCTGAAACCGAATTCGTTTGAAATAAAAATCTTACCTGAGCTGACATGAAGCTATTTATAGTCTTTGGTCAACTAGCGTAAATATTCACATGCTTTATTGCAGAAATGTTAATGCATTTTGGTACAGAGTGCTGTCCCAGAGTCCATTAACAGTGTAAATAATATACAGTACATACACTGTATTACTATTCCAGAAACCCAAGATAATTCTTAATTCTGACATCTAGCCCCAGGGTTTTGGAGAAGGACTTATGGCCCTAAAGTACAAACACACTGTTGACCATGGCAGAGTGTAAAGCTAGCTATATAAAGGACAGCCCCTTAGTTCAGTTGGCATTTCTGAATTCTTACCCCTTAACATATGCAATTAATATATTTTCAGATTAATAGATTTCACTATGTGATCTTGAGACACAGGAAATTTGTAATATTTCTTACAGGAGTCTATGCTTTTATTATATATACAAATTATTTGTAATTCATAATGATAGTAAGACATTGCTGTTAGTCCATTCAATCCAAGGCAACTTCTTTCTCTCACTAATAAGTCCCTGTGCTCTTGTGTGATATGTGTGTGTGTGTGTGAGTGATATGATGGCAAGTTGGAAAAATAAAAACAAGTCCAGTTTCATGGATTTGTGACTAATCACACAAAGCCCTACACTCAGAGGTTTATTAAGATTCTCCAGAGAAACAGAACCAATACGTTGTACATATAAATAAATTTATGTATAGAGATTTATCATAAGGACACTCATGTGATTATTGCGGCTGGCAGGTCCCGAGAACTGGTGGGACAAACTAGGAAGTTACAGATCTTGGAAAACTGTTGGTTTAGTTTCAGTTTGAGTTTGAAGGCCTAAGAAGCAGGAAAGTCATGGTGTAAGTTTCAGTCAAAAAGTCAGCAGCTTGAAACCCAGGAAGAGCTGCTGCTTAAATCTGATTATGAACTTAAGGCAGGGAAATTCTCTTACTGGAAGGAGAATTAACCTCTTTGTTTTATTTATCTGATTGAATGAGGCCCACCCATATTAGGGTAGGCAATCTGCTTGTAAGACTAAATAGTCTACAGATTTAGATGTTAATTTTATTCATAAACAATCTTAGTGAAGCACACACAGTCATGTTTGACAAAATATCTGGGTACCTCTTGACCTGTTAAGTCAAAGAAGGAGACCCCACACTTGGAGTTTATCACTCTCTTGTCACCATCTCCAAAATTTTAATAATCTAAACTTTGAATTTGTATTTTCTAATTGACATCCAATGGGACATTGGAGCATGAGCTGAAACCTAGCTTGCAGTCAAACCTAAGCTACTTTTACCTCTCTGTTTCTTGGGAATGGTTCTCTGTTCCTGTGTCTCTGCTTTGTGACCATTGTTGCCCTCTGTTCCTGGCATGGGGCCCCAGTACAAGTGTGGGAAGGATCATATCAGGAACTAGTCGAGTTGCAGTGTAGCACCTCAGGCACCTGGAGTTTTGACTTACTCACCCTGTTCAATGTGAGCCTGAGATAATATGATGTTACCTGTCACTGCTTCTATTAGTAGGCAGACTAAGGAGCATCCCAGGACCCCCAAACTTGCTCACTCTAATGGAGTCTGGCCATCTGTGGACACAAAAACAAAGCAAACTCTTTTTGTGAAAGAGCTTTAGTGGATTAGTGTATATATAGAGAAAAGAGAAACAGGGTAATAATTTTCCAATAAAACACCCAACATTACTTGCCCCTTGAGATTAAATGCCCAACCAAATAGGGTAAGTCCAGTGGGACTGCTGAAACCTGAAAACTTGCCACAAGTCTACAGCACCTTAGGGGCAAAGGGGGACAGGCAAGTCTGGAACAAGGGGAACAGAATCAAAACACAAACTCAAGATAATGCTGGCCATTGCCTTCCCGTGTGTCTCTCCTTCATATGTCTCTTTCAAGTATCTCTCTATGTCTCTTTTCCAGGTGTCTGCTCCAAATTCCTCAAGTTCCTGGTGCAAGTCCAAAGTTGAGAGGTAAGCAAGCCCTTCCTCTCCAGGTGTCTTTCTTCTGGATATCCCATGCGTATCTCTCCAAGTGTGCTGTATCTTTACCTGGTTGCTCAGCTGTGCTCCTCATTAGGAGAGGTAGGAAACGTGGAACATCTTCTTTTTTATGGAAATTCTGCTGTAGCACTCTATCACAAAAACAAATAAGCAAATAATGATAACAGAACATTAAGATTAAGAGTCCAGGTGGTGCACCATGACCAGCTCTGGGATAGCTGGGAAGGCCTGGTAGGGAAAGTGGCTTGGGGGACCTCAGTCTTCTCCCCCATCTGGGAGGGGGGCCCAGCTCCAAACCCCCCGAGTGTGTCTTCTCCCCCTCACCCCCCAGCAGCAGCCAAGGAACTCACACAACTTAACAACAACAGAACAAGAAGCCCAGTCAAAAACTGGGATAACTAAAAAAAACACTTCTCCAAAGAGGAAACATAGATGGCCAACAGGCACATAAAAAAAATGCTTATCACTAATAATCAAGGAAATGCAAATCAAAACCACAATGAGATACCACCTTACACCAGTCAGAATGGCCCACATCTAAAGAACAGGCAACAACAAGTGCCGGTGAGGATATGGAGAAAAAAGAACACTCTTACACTGCTGGTGTAAACTGGTTCAGCCACTATGGAAAGCAGTGTGAAATGACCCTCAAAGTAAGGAAAATGGAACTACCATTTGATCCAGCAATTGGTCTCTTGGGAATCTACACAAGGAGACCTCAACGTTTGTGCAAAGGGACACCTGTGCTTGGATGTTTACTGCAGCACTATTTATAATTGCAAGGACATGGAAACAACCCAAATGTCCCAAAACAGATGAATGGATGAAAGAGATGTGGTATATATACACAATAGAGTATTACTCATCAATTAAAAATGGCAAATTTGACACATTTATGATAACATGGATGGACCTAGAAGAAATCATATTAGCAGAACCACGTCATAAAGAAAAAGACAGAAACCAAAGAGTTTCACTAATATATGGGACATAGGAAAAACAAACAAAAGGCCAGGAGGAAAAGTCAAAACAAGCTAACAACCAAACTGAAGTACACAACTGAGGGGGTGGGGATGGGTGGGAGCTGTCAGGGAAAGGAGGTGGTAGGGGAACCCCAGGAAATACAAAGATGTGAAATATATGTATATATATAAATTATTTTTTAAAAAAGATTGAGAGTCCATGGAAGAAAGGAATCAATTATTTTCCTGACTTTTGAACACATGACCCTAAATTTTCATTTTACTCAAGGCTCTGCAAATTAGGTACCTCTCACTGGCTAGGACAAGAATATTCAATGAAATTTTTAACTTTTTCTTCCTCCTATATACAAAAACTTCAATGCACACTCAATGCACAGAGTTGTTTTCCATTTTTTAACTTTTCTTATTTTTGGTGTTATGGATACTATAGAAATCAAAGTTCAAGAGTCAGTAAATTTAAAAGCTATTTCACCTTGAATCAGAACTTATTTTCTGTTTTGCTATTTCTCATTTCCAAATAGCATCTAGTCCTATCTGTTTGCTTATGACTCTCATTGTTTCTCTATTGTTTCTCACTCTAACTAACCTAGTTCACCAGTATTCTTCCCATTTCCCATTCCTCCTCTTCTTATATCATTGTTACCACTACCACTATTTCTATAAGAAGAATTATGCTGATAATGTGCCAGATATTGTATTAGGGGCTTAATATATTATTAAATGTATTCCTCCTAACCATGCAGCAAAGTTAAATTACCTTCACTCCGCAGATGAGAAGACAGTTGCATATGATTTGCATGTGGTCAATTGCCAGGAAGTGATAAGGCTTGAAGCTGGATCTGGTTTTGTTCTCTCCATCTTAACAGTGTGCCATCTTAACAGCCTCCTAATTGAAATGACTCATCTTGTCATCACCAGAAACTCATCCAGACTCTTTTTGTGTAGCACTCAGAGCCACCATAATACAACTATATCTGCTTTCTAATCGTATCTTTGGTTCCTCCCACATTAGTAAGGCCTCTTTCAGGTCTTCTTCACTAGTAATCACAGAAAATAAAAACAATCCTGTCTCTTGTACCTTTGTTAATGTCCCTGGAGGACGCTGACTAGCTCTACTTAGGCTACGTGACCACTCCAGACAAGTTACATGCTCTAGATCAGAGACTGAGTGTCCTGATTGGATAGATGGAGTCTCAACTTTATCCTTACTCGGTGGAAGGCAGGGCAATGTCCTTGACAAAACAGGCCAATCACAAGTAATCCTGAAAACAAGGAAAGTCATAAGGAAACACACAAGAATATCCCCTTTTATTTCCTACGTTAACTGCTAACACTGACAAAGCAAAAGTATGCATTTCTCTGACTCTACTGTTTATGCAGTCCATTGTCCCTACCTTCAAACTCCCCTCAAAAATCTGTTTCTAAATGGATGCTTTTGATCCAGGATCTCAGTCAAGGCCCCTTTTCTATAAAGTCTTATCTACCTCTCTTTTCTAAAGGGATCTTATATTTTTCCACTCCCTGGCTTTTATCTACATATATAAGTATTCTCATGGCTCAAAAATTGAGGCATGAACCAAGCCAAAGATCAAAGCAAGTTCAGCCTCTCTTTTTGATGAAGTTTAATTTCTATGGCCATTTCAACCCATCATCTGTGGTACCAGAAACAAGTACTTCTGCCTAAAGTCTGAGTATGATGTCTTGTCCTCCCAGTGCTATTTGATATTCCCTAGTGGTACAGGGGGTTAAGGTAGTCTCTTTAGTGCCACAAGTCCTAGCTCATTCCTTCCACCTTCCTTGTAGAATTGGTCATCTGGCATCAAAATACCTATAACAGGATTCAGTTCTTGCTAAGTTGATCCTTTCATTGCTGGAAACTCCCATCATGCCCTCTCCTCTGTCATTCATCTGGTCCTTATCATAGGTAATCTTTTTGTTTTGTATCTCTGCATAGTAATATCTACCAATAGTTCTAAAGGAATATGCCACCCAATGGCAATGAGCAATCTGTGAGTCCCAGATAGATTGTGTATGTAACAATAATGATAGAAGTTTGGAGTATTTGTGGAGCCCATAATAATTGTTCAACTCTGTGCTAAGCACTGCCTGGGGAGGATTTGGAAATATGGACAATAGGATCATGTTTTTAAGTTAGTGTCATATTACTATAGAGAACAGTGTCCAGAAATAATGAAAGCAATTTCGAACTATTCTACAACCTATTGATTCTCAAGATTATTGGACAGTGTGATCCAGGATTTATAGATCTCAAGTAACCAGTCCTGATCATGCCAACAAAATTGAACCCTGGCACTTCTTTGGGATTCACAGCAGGAATAAGGACAATAATAATCTGCATAAATGAATGACAAATGAGATAAGAGGGCATAAAGCTGTCCAAAGTCTGGAAGACATAGATGTATATGAGTCAACTGAAGACAGGAAAAATTCCTATCCTTTGATTATGTCAGTGTACTAGTTAACATACAAGGTCAGTTATATAATAAATGTTGAGGTATAGTAGTAGTATGAAATAATATGGCTGATTATTCAACCTTTATATTAATTGTCCAAATGTGAACTGTTCAGGGTTAATGTGGTAGTTCCATGGAATCACAAACCTTCTACAAACTCCTTCTACATTTTTGTACTACCTATTGTCCTTGGCATGCAACTTCCAATTGGCAACCTGAGATAGCTAGTTCAGGTTCTACACCATATTTGTATCAGAGTCAATGGAAAATTAGAAAAGGCTAGGGACTGAGCATGTTCTTGCCTTTTAAAGGCACAATTAAAAAGTGAAGCATATCACCTCTGTAGAATACTATGCAGTCACATAGTCTCACCTAGGGAATTAAAGTCTTATCTGGGATATAATAAGCTTTATTTTTCCAGACTAATGCTTCTTTTTTTTGCTATGTACTTTGTTTTTTGCAGTCACATGGTCTCACGTAGCTGCAAGGGAGAGTAGAAAATGTGATTATTGTTTGGGCTGCCTTTTCTTAGCTACAACTCAGGGAGGCCTCTTACTAAAAGAAGGAAAGAATGTTTAATGGGATAATCAGCAGAAAGTAAAATGGAGATTAAGTAAGGACGATATGGAGAGAGATAAGTTGGTCATCTGTTGATCAGTTAGTGGATCAAAGTCTTAGCAAAAGTTTTCCCAAATTCTTGAATTTAAAAATAGTTCTCTTATGACCTTTAATTTTACAAAATGTAAAATTTTCTTGAGGACCAACTATGCAAATAACTGATCTATGTGTTTGAATTCATCAATACCCCTGCCTTGTGAGACTAATGCTCTAATTGTGTGTAGGTAATACACACACACAAAAAAAAAAAAACCCAAAGGTAATTATATACCAGATGAGACTTTAATTTCCTAGAAGCATAAAAATGACATTATTTAATCTTACAGCAACATTTGAGTGTATGCCCTACAGGTGTGATTTCTAGATTCTTAACAATGTGAATATCTTTATCATCCCTTGAATCAAATTCTCTTTGAGAAAAACGTGACAACCTTGATTAATTTTTTTTCACAATAAACTGGATCAAGCATGTATTTTTTTTGGTATATTAGCAAATAAGTAGTTTAGACCCTTCCCACCTCCCCACCCCCCAAAAAAAGCAAGAGTAGTGGCAATTTCTTTTTAGAGATTCTAGTATGTCTCATACCTTATGACAAGCTAAATGAATAGAACCCATACTCTAATGTAGCCAGCACGTTCTCTACTTCAATCTCGAGGTATAAACTTTCTTTTTTCATCTCTGAAAATTGGCTTCCTCTATATGGTAAAGAACACCACGTCCCCACATTTCACAACCCATCCTCTCATGCAAGTAAATACTGAGTTCTCTATCATGTTCCAATTTGAAAAGTTCCAAGGTAGCACTCCAACAGAACAGACTTAGGTCAAGGGTCTAACCCTAGGTCAAAGAATCTCTGCCTCAAGAATCAGGGAAACAAAAAAGATATAGTCCCTGGGAGTCTTCTTCTTGATTAGTTAGCTGGAAAACAACTGTGGTGTTAGCATGGAAGCAATTAATGGTTTATCTTAAGACCTAAAAACATCTCATCAGTTAGTTTTCCAAAAGTGGTATTCAAGTGTGGATAGATAAAAACCAAAATTATTCTGAAGAAGTTTAATGATGCTGTCAGAGTTAAACACCAGATCCTTTTTTTTTTTGAATGTTTAAAGCTGTGTCATGAACAACAGGTTAATTAAGTATATACATAATTAGGAATGTGTTTTAATTGTTTCGTTTGGAGGGGATCTTTCAAACATACGTGCCCAAAGCAAACGCATAGTTCAAGATAATTATCTGTGAAAACAAGAAGCTGAGACATTAATATAAAAAGTATTCTGCAATCAGATCACGCTTTTTTACTTTCAAATGTCAAGATTGGGGGGTGGGGAAGAGCTACAAGCTTGTAATTTTTGTTTTCCACTTGGTGATGTGCATTACAATTTTGTCTCCTCCAAATGAGAAAGTTTTGGATCAAATAATACCTTTCCCTTCCTTTGTGACTCGACCTGGAATGACAACAGAGCTAGTTTTCATTATCTTAATATTTCTGCCAAGGATTTATTCAGGATGACTAACACTTGCGATGATAGGGCAGGGACTGTTTTCTGAGGTTTCTGAAGTCCCTAATATGGTGACAGATGAGAAGTGGGAATCCAGATTCTTTTCATTATATGTACTGGAAATGAAACATTATATCCAGATTCCTACTGCAAGCAAAGGGTCCAATGTTGACTTTCACATTCAAACTAGTGAAAAAGTTATAGCTTTTCATCAGTCTCAATCTCTGCTAGATCTCTGTTCTGGAGCCATATGATCAAATACCTGCCCTGGATTCAATCCAGTTGAGTTGTTGGATCCAATCTAGTTGAACTGTTTTTGAGCTCAAAATTGGACTTTTTGGTTTTTGATTGCCTTTTCCCCCCATTCATCTTAAATGACCTGATTGACAATGTCACGTGAAAGCTGCCACTGAGGATACCAGGGCTGGGAAGAAGCAGGTTTATTAGTACTGGACTGACTCAGCAGTCATCTCCCAAGGCTGAGTACCCCTAATAGGAAGGATTTATAGACACTTTACATGTCCTGGTGTTTTGGGTGAGCTGTCATTGGTGGTACATGGCTTGAAATAATGGGAGGCAGAATGAGAAAGACACAAGGAGGAATCTGAGCTGCATACTGGTAGACTGGGTCAACAAGTCATGGTTGTTTATCTAGACCTTTAGGCTGCCTTTCTTATATTTCGGCATGTTTCAGGTTATCATGCTTCAACTGAAATAAAGATCAATTACTTGTTTAGCCCAAACTATCATATTATTTTTCCAGCTGGGGGGGTATTTCGGATACCTGGCCATCACAGCACTGGGCTCTTGGAGTATATTTTGAGTTTGAACTCAGGTGGTCTTTAGATCTTTCCAGAATAAGAAGTCTTAGCTATAGCACTGATGGAAGGGACATCAGGGAGATGTCCTTTCAAAGCCAGGATGGTCTTTGAGGTTCCAAAATTAGTGAGTGATTCTGATCCCCCTCCTGAGTGACACTTGTTCTGTCACACTCACATGGACAGTGAGCACTGGTGCCTGCAGGCAGCTGTTTTAAGACTCTTTTCCAGCAGCCCTTTTTCAGCAGTTCCACTCCTGAACTGACAAACAGGCAGTTGTCTATTTTTACTCTGACTTGACTCTACTTCCGTTTACCTCAAGTACATCCTTTATAGACTTATTTCTCTCCCCCCCCTTTCTCCTTCCCACTTATTTATAAATGCTTTGTACTTATGTACAGAAAAAAAGAAAATGATCCTAAAAATGAACTGCCCACTAACCAGCTTCCACATGGCCACTTGTAAGCCTCACAGACATTTCGCAGACTCTCTTCTCAGCCATTTCCCCTGGAATGAGAAGACCAGCAGCAGGAAGGGTGGTGACTCAAACCCAGAACCCTAAAAACAAACACCCACTAGTGACTCACATGCTGGAACTAGGGAGATTCTGAGACTGTCCTTTGCCGAAAAATGCAAATACAAATAACATTCCCTTCCGCGGGAGGCCAGGCTGACTTGCTGTCCTGGGACCCCGCTGAGGTGGCAGCGAGTCAGGGATGTATCACCAACCCAGACACGGAGTTTACTGGGTCAGGAGATGGAGGGCCGCCCGGACTAGAATTTCTTTTCTCTTTTCCAAATGCTTATTGGAGAAAATCTGATGCATCCATCCTGTGTGAGTCAGTGGTGAGTATTTCTGTTTCTGGGTTTTAGGGCGGTTTAGTCACCACTTTCCATCCCCCTCCTGCTGGCTTTAATTGTGATTTTAATTAGCAAGCATGTCATCTGAGCAGGGGGAGTGGCCTTTCCTCAGAACTGGAGTTTTCTGGCTGTGTGGTCCTTGGTTGGCCACTAGGATCTTATAATGATAAAATAAAATTTTTAGTGCTTTTTTCTTTCAAAAGTTCAAAGGTTTTACCAAACTTTAACCCCTAGGGCCTTCAATTTATACTTAGATTATATATCTATATAAGTGAAGATGGGGATCTTTTGTGGCAAAGTGCTTTGAAACCCTAAGATGAAAGGGAACCCATAAAGAGAAATTAACCTCATTTATTTTTTAAGCAGCATTTTGCATGCGTGTGTGGACAAATGTAATTTGAGGCAACCTGAATTAAGAGCCTCCTCTTCACTATGCTTGTGGCTCTCCTGTCTCCAGCTAAGTTGAGGGACCTTTTTTTTTTCTTTCACTTCTCTATTTCCCAAGCCAGAGCCTGTCTGCAGGAAAGGCTGATTCAGGTTTACAGCTAACCCTGAGCCCCAATTCTAGACAAGACATCCTTCTGTGACTGGGCCTCTGGGGGTTGAGGACTCCAAAGTTAGCACAGAAAAGGGAAAGTGAGGGGGGAGGGGGAAGTGGGAGGCCAGATCTTGGCTTTGCATCCATACCTTTTGTATTCTTGAATCCATGAATGCATATGTGGCAAAACCCTCACAAGCACATTAGTGCATTGCTAATATATTGAAATGCTCCCATGCTGATTTGTAAATCATTGCTTATGTATCAGCAATCATTAAATATTTTGAGTTGTATTCCTGTTTTGTGACCTAGGAGAATGTCTTCCTTTTTGGTTTCATACGAGGCTGAGCATAATAACCTGTATTATACTTGAAATGCATATACTAATTGTTGGCATAGGAGAATGGAAAACTCCAGCCTCTTTTCCAGGCCATCAGGGTAGTGTGCGATTAAGTTGGGGTTTTCCTACAAACTATATCTGAGTGTGTCTGGAAGATTTAGAACTTTTAGAATGTTTTCC
>PVHY01011397.1:25763-48257 GCA_004024945.1 Uropsilus gracilis
GAGTGTGGGTTTGTGTTGAAAGTGCAATTTGGATCTGGTCTAGGGAGGGCAACCCAACTTATCTCCCCATTGGTTGTTCCTTCTCCTTGAGCCTTGCTGGGATTCAGAAAATGACAGATAGCCCAGTCACTTGAACTCACATGTCAGGGCTGTGGTTTTCAACCTAGGTTACGTATTGGAATCATTTGAGGTACTCTGAAGAAGATTTTTACTTAAATGATCTAGAATCCTGAGGCCATCAGGCTTTTTTAAGCTCCTCAAATGAAAGTAGTGCACCATCAATGTTAAGAAGCACTCTAGATGGTTTGAGAGTGAAGACCTAATCCATTTTACAAAGCTATTTCAGTAACATCTTGTAATTCTGATGTGCTCCATATTTCTCATTTGACCAACTGGATGCATTTGTTATACGTGCATGACATATAAGGTCTTTGTTTATATTTTTCTGTTCATTTGTGCCTTAACAGACTTGCTGGATAGATAAGCACAAATATCATAGATCCCCTTTATCCAAGGGCATACTTTCCAAGATACCTGGAAATACTGGAAACCAGGGAGAGTGGTTTCTATACATACTGATTTTTTTTTTATTTATACGTACTTATGATAAGTTTAAATTTATAAATTAGGCACAGTAAGAGAGCAATAAAAATAACTAATAACTAAAATAATGAAAATAGAACATAGCAATGCATTGTAATAAAAGTTATGTAAATATGGGCTCCCTGTCTCGCTCTCAAAATATTTGATTATGTGTACTGCTTCCCGATCAGTTGACAGTGGAAATGGTGGAAACTGAAGTTGCAGATAAGGGGAAATTATTCTGTACCATTGTTACTGTACTGTACCAAATTATTCTGTACCATTGTACTGTACCATTATTCTGTACCATTAGCATACCATTGTATGCCAATAAAATCTACATCAAAAGATATGACATTATCATTCATTCTTGGATAAGTACTTGGATTCCATGTTCTGAATCACTACTGTCAATGAACTACAGCAAACATCTAATTTTTCTGTTATTTTCAAAATAAATTAAAAAAGCTGATGGCTTTCTACTACAAACCAGGTACTCTGGTGACTTTGAGCACAGTATGCTATTTAGTTTTTCTTTTAATAGTTTTTGATTTTTATTAAATTACATATGACCATCATTTTAAAAATTAAATGTGACAGTTGTCAGAGGGGAAGGAGCTTGGGGATGTCAAGAGGAATGAAGGGGATCAAGATGTACAACGTTTTAGTTTTAAAATAAATAAGTCACGGGGATATAGTGTACAGCCTGAATTTTATAGGCAAATTTATGATATTGCAAACTTGAAGATTTTCCCACACCAGCTGGGAAATAGGTTTACGTTAAATGTTAAAATGGTTTGTTGTACACGTGAAACTAATAAAGTCTTGTATGCTAATTATACATCATTAAAAAAAGAATATGTCTTAGAGGTCTTTCATGTCAGTATGTATCACTTTAGCAATTGAATTTTGAAAAGTTAAATGAAGTTTATCATAGAAATAAAAATCCTGTTTTTATTACCTCCCTAATCTCCATTCCTTAAAGGCAATCGTATTTAATCTTTTAGTTGTTAGTCTAATTTTTTCACTGTATGTCTAAGTAATGGGCATACCCTGCTATTTCTTGATTTTTCACTTTTATAGTGATCCATTGACTTCTAATAGGAAGAAGAATAAGGAGTTAACTCTCTTGATTTACCTCTGCTACACACACTAATACTCTCTGACACTCTAATTAAGGTACAGAAGATTTTTGTTAAGTAAATGTTCAGTTAATTATTTATTATTATCCATAGCTGAATCATGTAGCCTACTGATTAGATTATCTGGTTTGAATAGGTTTGAACAACTTCCTTTTTGTCTGTAGATTCAATAATTATCTCATTTTTTATTTGTTCATTTTCTTTCCCTGGTAATAATTTGTCTTCAGATTCTTCTCTAGATGTATCTTTTGTGACCAAGTTCCAGTATATCAAGTAATCTATACAATCCAACTTTCATTTTTTAGAATGATTACTATTTGTGCCCTGTTTGTATGCACCCATTTAGATGGGTTGTGTCCTATGTTTGAGAGAACTGATGTTCTGTGATCTCCCTTTATCATCTCTGGGATTAACTTTTCCTCTCTCCTATCTCTCTCTTTCTCCCCTCTGGCTTCCTGAACCTCATGCATTTCTCTTTCTTGGTTTACTTCCTCATTTCTGTGGAGCATATCCTCCAATAATTTCCTTAGCAACATTGCAGGGTACAAAAATCATTTGCACCATATTCAAAAGTGTCTGTTCTAGCTTGATAGTTGATTAACAGTATGCCTGGGTATAGAATTTTAGGTTGGAATGAATTGTCTGTCAGAATTTTGAAGAAATCCATCATTTGCTGGGGTCTAGGATTCTGTTGGGAAATCCATTACCATTCTGTTACCTAACACTTTGAATATTACTTATTTTAATGGTATGAAAGATTTTAAGAATATCTCTTCTCACTATTATGAAATTTCATAACTATACATTGACATGAGTTTGTTTTCATTTATTATCCTAGTTTTTGGTGTGATCTCTTAGTCTGGAAACTAGTGTTCTTTAGTTCTGGAAATATTTTATATTTTGACAATTTCCTCTATTTTATTTTGCATTTACTGTCTTTTTTTTTTTTTACTGTCTTTCTGGATGTTTTGTTTTTATCTAGTTAAATTTGAAAATTAACCTTAATTAAAGTTTTGTGCATGTTTTCTGATTCTGAAATACGGTTTTATGGTTTTTTAATCACAGTATTTGTTATGTAATTTTTTTTCCTTTTTCACAAACAAGTATATTGTAAATGATATTAATACTCAGAATGGTGTATTCTCTAGCAGTCACTGATAAAAATCTGAGGGGCTTAGTGAATATACGAAATGTGTTTTCCAAAAATAGATTCAAAATTTTTGTTCCTTTTCAGCAGTGACAATATCTTCAATGTTTTAAGATGCCATAGTTCAAATTTTCAGACTTTCCACTTGACAGTATTCTTGAATGACTTTAACTCAAACTGTCACATCAGCCTTCATCAACTGGTATTCTATCCTTGTCTAAAAACGAAGTTTAGGTTGAGTAACCTTTTGAACAAGCTGGATTTGCTCTGCTTCTCCATTTCATCCATGGAAAACAATTTTAGTTGATTTTAGGTCTGGCTTTCTTCTGGCTTGGCATTTCAGATTTGGTTCCAATCTGTGAATAACTTTGTAACTGAAACAAAGGGTTGTTTGCATATCTTTTTTAACTGGAGAGACAGAAATTCTACCATACCTGAGGACATAAGTTTTGTTGGCAAAATGTTTCCCAGATGGCAGCAATTAACTATATGTGATCATGGAGCTTTTGGGCATCCCAGAATCAAAGTAGGAAAGGAAACACTTAGAGGTAAATGGCGAACTGAATGTTGAGCGACTTCTCCAGTCTTTTGAGGTAACTTGCCCTTTTCGATGTATGTATGTATGTGTATATACTTTCTGGAACTAGAGAAACTATTGTCATCAGTCTATTAGACTGAATGTTGAATAGAAGTTCCTCCCTTTGACCAACATCACAGTGCTCAGGACAGTTAAAACTCCTAAACAATTTTCAAAGTCTTTGATCTGAGACATTTTTATGAGTAAGCACAAGACTTATGAATGCATCAAACAATTGGACTGAGGCCTGGAAGTCACCCTGGTGTTTTTGAACAAACTGAATCCCAGAAATACCTTTTTTTAAAAAAATATTGAAGCATTCCTTTCCTTTTTAAAAGAAACTTACATCTATCTTATCCCTTTTTCACATTCTGAGTAGTTAAAAGTATCAATCTGAAAAACTTTATAAAAATGGTTAATTTTTTTCTATTACAAGGTTAGCAAAGCAAAAACAAGTTAATGCTAGAGTTTCAGTTTACCATTGGATTAAATTTTTAAAAATTTATGAAATCTTCCTGTTTTTTATTCTATCCTCTTAGCCCCTATTTCTTTATTGCACACAATCATGTAGATTCATACAGTTAATGTAATTTGAATTTTTAGTTAATTTTTGTACTTATATAGTTGAATTTTTTATTTACCATCAATTACTGTGAAATGAGACTGCAGTCTGTTTAGTTGATCATGGAATAATATGAATTATGTTGACATAAGAGGGCAAAAATCAGATAAAAATGTGATTATCTCAAATGTTTTCAGAATAAACAGAATATTTCATTCTCAAACTTTTGAATACTCTCAAGATGTCTCAGACTATTCCAGTTTTTTTAATATTAAAATGAAAAATGTAAACTGTCATGTGGAGGAGATAACAGTGTAACTACTTGTTACATTTCAAGAGATAAAAGACTTTTTGGGGCAGCATTCTAGATGTGCTATAGACTGAAGTGTCCTCCCAAAATATGTATGTTGAAATCTAATTCCTAAACTTACAATATTTGGAGGTAGAACATTGGAAGTTATTAGGTAATAAGGGTGGAGTCTTCATGAATGGGATTAGGTCTCATAAAAAAGATCCCATATTCTCTCTTGTTCCTTCCTGCATGTGGGGATGCAACAATAAAACAGCTATATGAACCAGCTATCAAATCTAGCAGTGTCTTGATCTTGGAGTTCCCAGTCTTTGGGACACTGAAAAATGAATGTTTACTGCTTTAATAAGCAAATTAAAGTATGCAATTCTGTTATAGGAACCTGAATTAAGTTAATATCAAGAAGGTAACTATCTAGCTAAAGCAGGTTTCAGAGAAGGATATCACACATTTTTGAACAACTAATCTATAACAAAAGAATGTAGTACACTGGAACAAGGAGAGCTTCTTCAATAAATGGTGCAAAAGAATGAAACATCAATAAACACACAAAAGAATGAAACTGGACTATTATCTCTCTATATACATAAAAAAAAAAGCCTCTCAAAATAGATTTGGCTGTAAGACCTGAATTCATAAAATATATAGAACCTTGGGCAAAACACTCTAATATAAACTTAAGAAATTTCTTTGAGGACTTGTCCCAGCAACAACAAAAACCAAGAATATAAACACCTGGACTACATCTACTGTAAAGCTTCTATATAGTGAAAGAGGCAGTAACCAAAATGAAGAGACATCATACTGAATGGGGGAAAACATGTACATCTAATAAGGGACTATCATTGTAGATAGCATGCAACCAAACAAGAAAGAGCAAACAACCCCATTAAAAAATTGTCAGAAGCACTAAATAGGCACTATTTGAAAGAAGGCATCCTGATGGTCATTGAACATAGGGAAAAAGGTCATAATCACTTATCAGGGAAATGCAAATCAAAACCACAATGAGATGCCACCTAACACCTTCAAGAAAGGTCCAATTGCAAAACAAAACCGAGACAAGTGCAAGTGAGGGTGTAGAGAAAAAGGAACCTTCTTACACTTTTGGTGGGAGTGTGAACTGGTCCAACCCTTCTGGAAAGCTCTGTAGTAATATTTTCAAAAGACTTTAAAAGCATCTGCCATATCACCTAGCAATTTCACTATAGTTATCTACCGAAAGAATACAAAAGTACCAATTCCAAAGGAAATCTGCACTCCTATGTTTATTGCAGCACTATTTACAATAGTCAAGATATGGAAACAACCTAAATACTATAAACCAGATAAATGAATCAAGATGATATGATATATATATATATATATATACACACACACACACACACACACACAATGGAATACTACTCAGTGGTTAAAAAAAGATAAATTGATGTCATTTGCACAACATGGATGAAGCTGAAAGGGATTATGCTAAGGAGAAAGATAAATACCAGAAGGTTTATTTATATGTGGAATATACAGAAACCAAACAGAGTCAGACAAAGACAAACCTTGAAATTTGACCATATTGCTGAGACATTCCAGAAGGGAGACCAGAGAAGAAATGAATACAGTGTGGGGGGAACAGGGCACAATGGACTATGTGATGGGCTACGGGTATTTAGCTGTGGGAGAACTACTGTAACCACACCCAGGGGAAGAAATCCTATACTGATAAAATATTAGCAAAGATGTAAGGAAAAGTACTTAATTAGAAAATAATGTGTCAAAAAATAATAGGATGTTAAGAATAATTTTCGATGAAAGAAAACACAACATACTGTAATTTATGGTATCTAGCAAAAACTGTTTGGAGGGGAATTTATAGTTTCTAATGCCTATATGAATAATATAAAACTTTAAAAATAAAAACTTACCATCCACCTTAAGAAATTGGAAAAAGATCAAACTAAACCCAAAGCAAACAGAAGGAAGAAATAAAGACTACAACAGAAATAAATGAAATAGAGAATAGATTAAACATTTCTGCAAATTTAAAAACTCAAAATTTATGTTTGGACAGCTGATACATTTAATCCTTTTTGTAATATTTTCTATGTAACATTTCTCTTCCTTTTACAAACACTGCACAGTTCAACTCTAAGCATGATCTCTTCTTACATTGACTAGACTTTGTAGAGTGGGGGAAGTTCAAGAGGAGGTGGGCAGCCAGAGAAGCTGAAACAAGTGGTTTTGATTACTGCTTCATGCATAAGCCACAGAAAATCTGATGTCTTTATTTCCAAGTCTGTGTGTGGGGGTGGGGGTGGGGTTGGTGGGTTGGAGGATGGGAGAGGCCAGGATTCAAAAACAGCAGGACAAAGATATACAGCTGGAATCTGAGTCCACACTATTGGACATAATATATTATTATAGATTATCAAACTGCCATTTTTTGGTCAGGAAGCATCCAAAATGTTAATAAAATCTAACTGTCTAACTTGGAAGAAGCTTAAAACTTAGAAAGCAAGGGAAACCCAAAACTACAGGTTATAAGGAGGTGACCTGTTGTGTCCTAGGGTAGGGGGCTTAGTTTCTGAGCCCCCAATCCAAAACTAACTTTATTTCTGTTAATCTGATGTTCCTGCATCTCCCAAGCATACCTTATGTGTCTGTCTTCTCAGCATTTCATTTCTCCCTCTCATCCCAGATATGGAAATGGGGAAGGTCATGAAATGGTTAAGCAGCAAGCTTTTCTTTATGGTTTTAATTCCTTCATCAAGTAAATTAGGCAATATCAAAGACTGTAGTTTTGGTCCTTGGAGGAAAAAGTGGTCTATACAAGATGGAGAGTAAATTTTGGATAGCTTTATTGAAATAATATATATATATCTTCCATGTAATTAAAAGAAGAAATAAAAACTCGAGTGTTAGAAAATAAATGTGAGATATATATATATATATATATATATATATATATATGATGAAGACATGCAGCAAATATAAATAATTCTTACATATCAGTATAAGAAAAAAATTGAATTGTAAAGACAGGCAAAAGATTTGAAATATACTTTAATAAAGAAACTATAATTTAAACTGATTGGTACCCACTTGGTTTATTTGTAATACTTGATAGATTAATCCTAAAATTCACATGAAAATTCAGAAAATTATCAGGAAACAATTTTGAAAAATTTTTAAAATTTGATTACACATACACACACACATATATATATTACATCGTTATATTTCCCCAGGCTTCTCTCACCACCCTATCCCAATGGACCATCATCTTAATCTATTGTGTTGTTCACTCCCCTGATTTTACCCCCTCCCCCTCTCTTGCTCTATGCTTCAGTTCTGTTGACAGTTTTAAATTTTCCTTGTCTTTTTGTTTGTTTTCCCTATATCTTGCATATAGGAGAGATCATTCTGTATTTCTCTTTTTAAAAGAAAAACTTAAAACACAAAGTCTCTATTTCAAAAGTCACTACAAAGTTCCAGCAATCAAGATATTTTGGTACAAGCGTAAGAATGAAAATATAGGTCAATGGAATAGAAAATATCCTGGGAGTAATAAAACCCAATGGGAAAAGAATAGTTCAGCAAAGGGTATTGGGTCAACTGATATCCATATTCAAAAGAATGAAGATGGTCACCAAACTTAAATCATATATAAAATTTAACTCAATAAAAAAAGTAACTCGATATGGATCAGAGACCCAAGTCTTTTATGTGCTGAATCTGGAGTAAGAATAGGTATAAATCTTTTTGAGCTTGGTTACAAATGATTGTTTAGATACAATACTAACAAATACAAAATCTACTAAAGAAAACATGGATGAATTGAACTTCATACAAATCAAGAAGCTTTGTGCATCAAGAAAGTGAACATAATCCATAGGATGGGAGAAATCATCTATTTGAAAATAACCTAGAATTTATGGAGAACACTTATGAACCAATAATGAAAAGATAACTCAGTTGAGCAAAAGTTTTGATTAGTTATTTCTCAAAAGGAGGTAAATAAATGACCAGTAAGTATATGTAAAGACCCTCAGCATCATTGGTCACTAGAGGAGCGTAAATTAAAATCACAGTGAGAACCATTAACTCCATTAGGCTGCCTGTATGAAAAAGTTGTACAATAAAGCGTGATATGGTTGTAGAGAATCTATAGCATTTGTAGATTGCTGGTATGAATAAATTGTATGAGTTGCTGATAAACTATGGAGCTACTTTGATAAACTATGTGGGAATTCCTTGAAAGGATAAACATAGTCACCACATGACCCAGCTATTCTCCTAGTCTCATACTCAATAAAATTGAAAGCATATATTCACACAAAAAACTTTTACAGGAATATTCAAAGAAATATTCATAAATTAAGAAATGAAAATAATACAGATCTTCATCAACTAACTATGCATAGAGAAAATGTGATATTTTGCTACCATGGACTATTACTCAGTCATAAAAAGGAATGGTGTATATACTATTCGTGCCACAATCGAACCTTTGAAAGAAGACATGAAAGAAAAGATGAATGTTGTAGTATTCCATTTATGAAGTTTCCAGAATATACAAAATCTATAGAGACTTGCTTTGCAGAGTTTTTCAGGTGGAGGGAATTGGAGTTACGATCATAAAGATGTGTTTTTTTCCTAGGGATCTTAGGGAAGTATCCTTAAATATTGTTGATGATTACAAACCTTGTGAATTTACCAGAAGTCCTGAACGGTACAATTTTAAAAAGCCAACTTTATGATATTATAATAAATTATATCAATTTTAAAAAGAATGAGAATTTATTAAATTAACAAAAAAGTGAGCTGTAAGGAATCACTTGAGTGAGACTAGCTTTTAACTGAGGCGAAGGCTTTTCTTAGAGTCTACAGTAGCATGGAAAACTCCCAGCCACAACTAGACTTACCATGGACTCGATCGTTGCTCTGATTTTAATGTCTGTGGTATGGGAGAAAGCCTTTCCCCCATTTCCCTGCCTTGGTTTTTCTGTTGTTTTTTCGCTTTTTGTCCACACATTCCCTGTTATTCTTAACAAAACATTCTGCTGCTCTTCCCTCTTCATTTTCTTTCTCATTCTCTCCTTTTCCCTCATGTGCTTCTTTCATCATTTATGTTTTCCATTCCTCTTTTATATCTACCCACCTTCCTCTCTCTCCATTTCCCATCTGTTGCTCCCACTTTTCCCTCTCTATTTATACACAATTTCTTAAGTGTCCACATGTGGAAAGAATGTCAATATTAAAGTAATTTTAAGAATTACGTATTTTATTTTTGGTATTCTCTTTGCTTAGGTGAAAAAGGAAGTGATTTTGATGCTTAATATTTCTTTAAGGAAAAACAACTCTGAATTAATTACATGGTTGGTTTTGCTTGAGGGGATGTAACCAGCAATTAAAAAAAAAAAAAAGATTATCCACCCATGCAATATGACTAGCTACAAATAAATAATTGAACTAAGATACTTTCTTGAACATTAGAAAGTGATTTGTAAGTATGAGCAGACACTACTGGTAAACACTGATAATATCTAGTGTGGTGGTGTTCACTGACAGTTCTTAATTATTATTTGGCTGCTATGTGTGTAGACACGCCTGAGTTAACCATTTAGACTATAAAGTGAAAGCCTCCTACACATATAGTTTAGTTTCACTCCTATAAAGCTGATCACATTTTCCCCCCAGGAATGTCCTTTTTGAACTAAAAAAAAAATATGGTATGGGTTGCGAGTTCTTCTTTTGCGCAGGCATCTTCAGAAGGACCAATTACTCTTTCTCATTCATCTGAAAGAGTGAGTAAGTGCAAAAAGAATACTATTCACCACAAGGTTGTCATCTCCTTCCAATGAAATTCTGATGTCTGGCTTGAATGTTGACATGTAAATTCAGTGTCTTCTTGTGTGAACAGGTCAAGAGAAACGATTTTTTTCCTAACTGGAATTTTGTGAAAAGAGCTGTTTTTCCATTTGTTGATAAAATGCTAAGAAAATGAACTGCTTAAGTTTCATTGGTCTTTTTTTTTTTGACAATAGCCACAAATGTTTATTATAAACTTATGCTTAATAAAGAAATTAAAAAGGTGACACAAACAAGCACAGCTTAAAATGATATTTTGCATATAGTCACAAAATAATTTTGCTCTTGTTAAACTATTGCTCTTCTAAAATGATAAAATAGTATTATTGGTTTTATACTAGAGCAAAATATTTTTTAAGGTTTCTTTTATGCCTTTATTTATTTATTTATTTATTTTTAATTCATTTTATTGATTTGTCACAATTGAGCATTAATTGATCCCTCCTCCTCCCTCCACATCCCCCTCTGTATCCCCCTTTCTCCTCCCTCCATATATCCCCTCTGTATTCCCCCTTCAGTCACTCCTCCCATTTTTCTGCAAATTGTTGTTTGGTTAAGTTGATGTTTAGTTGTTGGTTGTTTGGCCTGTTGTTCTCTTCCGATATATGGTAAGTGTGTGTGTGGTTTTTTGTTGTTGTTGTTGTTGTTTTATTGTTTTTTTTACCCCAGGGCTTTCCCACTTCACTAAAATTTGTTAACTATCCTGATCTTTTGTGCTCTTCACCTCCCCCGCCTTCTTCCCCCTCTTCCTCTCTCACTCCATGGTTCAGTCCCATTGGTTGTTTTTATTTTTTCTTATTTGTTTGTTTGATTTTCCCTATATCCCTCATATAAGTGAGACCATCCTGTACTTCTTTTTTTCTTTTTGACTTATTTCTGCTAATATGAGTCTTTCTAGTTCCATCCAGGTTGCTGCAAATGACATGTGTTTGTCCTCCTTGATGGATGCGTAGTATTCCATCGTGTATATGTGCCACATTTTTTTTAGCCAATCATCTGTTTGGGGGCATTTGGTTTGTTTCCAATTCTTTGCAACTGTAAACAGGGCTGCAATGAACAGTTTCATTGGTCTTAATGATTGAAATTCTAGTGCCCAAAGTAGTGGCGTCAGAGTGATGAGGCATCCAGGTAATGATCTCAGAAACCTTCCCAGACAATGTGACTGCTTGACTATAACAGGATGGGAAAAAGACTGACTTAATTCTTCAATCAGTTCCTAAAAGGCCACTGACTCTGTCTTAGAGCTAAAGCACTTTAATGTGGGTCATACTTTGGTGCATTGGTACAACTATTTTTGAAAGATGAGTTATTTTTAGATAGTAAGTTGTAGGCATATGGGGCACACTGAGGAAGGTAGACTCCACTGACCAACACAAGTGTTCTCCCAGCTGGCACCTTTAAGATCCCCTGGTATGTGTGAGGAACTTGGTATTTGCTTTTTTTTTTTTTTTTTTTTTTTACCTTCCTTGTACTGTACAAAGGCTCTGTGTTTGCGTCTGTTAACTGTTTAACAAAAATGAGTTTCTCTTTTTCCCTGGGCACACAGCTAGGCTACATTCCTCAGCCTCCCTTGTACTTAGTTGTGGTCTCTAGACTGAATTCTACCTAATGTGATATGTGTGGAAATGATTTATACTATTTGTGAGCCAAACCTTTTTAGAAATAGTATCATCTCCTTATTTCTTCCTTTCCTAACTGTATGCTAATGAAAGTGAGGCCTTGGGGAAGGCCTCACTTACGTTATGATAAAACATAACATAATACAGAGAGTAAGTAGGAGAGTCACCCACCATCCAGTAACAACCACATCTGTGTGAGCAATATATAAACTTTTATTAGGCTGGAGTATTATATATTTTAAAGTCAATTTATTACAGATGCTAGCATGGCCCTAACTAAAAAGGGATTTGAGTACCTAGCAATTGATGGACTATGGCTAATAAAAACAACACCAAAAGATTTCCCAAGTACATGAGAAATGCCATCTCCCTTTAGCTTTTCTTCCTTTTGTTTCTCATCTTTACTTTAGCATTGAGTCACTTTGTACTTTTGGTTTAATTAATTTTTCAGTATTAATCTCTTTTTCTCTTTTCCAGGACTTGTTTCCCTTACCCCCAACACACACACACACACACACACACACACACACACACAATCACACACACCAGACTTGAAAAAGTTTGGAGAAAGCTCCCAGAAATATTTTCATAAATCTCCAAGGTAAAATTGACAGTGATGTGGGAACTTCGTGAAGAGAAGATGGGCAGTGAGGAATAGAAGGGACCAGGGAGTATTAGGAAGTTAGAACAGTCCCCATTAAGATGGTGGAGAGAATGAAACAGTTGTCAATTAGGGATGATGATGATGGACTATTTCCAGATATACTATGTTGTGAAATTCCCATTTAGTGTAATTTTGTTCACAATCCACCTACCTTTTCAGTTGTTAAAAAACTAGATTTAAAGTTAGCCATGAAGCCTGAGCCATCTTATTCATAAAGTCATTTTTCTTGATGAATTTTGACTTGTTGAGATATGGTAATGATCACTTAGGGAGGGTTTGAGTAAAAATCACAAGTCCAGGTTGCCTCCTTGATGAAAATTATCCCATTATTTCTATAATTAAGGATATAATTTATTTCAAATTGTTTTGTTTACCTGCAAATAGACTAAAATGTTAGTATTTTTATTAGAAACACACAATCCTTGAAACAATATAATGAAATGATTGTAAATCACATATTATCATTAGAACGCTGAGTCAGATATTCAGGAAATAGGTATTGAACTCCTTTTTTATATATTGGGTGCTGTTAGAACTTGCTTTCTATGATTCAACCAAATATATGCACTTTATTTTTTCCATCTGTCTTTTGTAGTAGAATATGCAAATATATACTGGCATCTTCAGGTTTTTGACACCGTCTTCCCATGCTCGGTAGAGCACCCAGATGATAGTTCAATCCAGTACATTTGTATCTCTCTTGATCTTCTCATGTTTTCTAGATCTAGATCAGGTTTCTGAGAAATAGACTCTGAGATTCTGAGATTTTCATGTAGAAAGATGATTGGGAGGTGCTCTCAGAATAATACGTGTAAAGAGTAAGGCAGCAAGAGCAAGGGAGAAGGTGAACCACCATGCAATTGCAAAAGAGTTCTTATTGATCCTACTGGAACTCGAACTGGGATGGATCTTTAGACTAATTTGAGACAAAGGATCTGGGCACTTTTGGATGTTGACTGTCTTCAGGGAGAAGGAAAGACTATCTCTAAATAAGCAAGGTAGGTTCTTTTAGGTGAAAACCATTCTTGAAGAGGAGCCGTGTTTTAAGACACTAGCAACCAATATCCTTCAGCCAGGGAGTGAATTCCTCCATCCCAAAGCGATCTATAGAGCACACAGAAGCCACTGTAGGCAGTGTGTATATGATATTGTGTCATTTGTCAAAAGCAAAACCAGACAGGCTAGAAATAAACATGAGTAAAAGGGGAAGAGAAGAAAAATAATAGGTATTTGGGGAAAAGAGAAAATAAAGAAGAGATGGTGAAAAATAAATTTAAAAAATTTGTGTATCAGCTACTAACTATGATTTCACAGCATAGCACATATTAGGTGCCTATAGCAGTTAAAGTGGCCGAGGTCACTTGGTTCAACAGAATTAGAGATATGGAAAACACCTATGAATCATGATTCAGAGGCTCATGTCATATCCTTCAAAGCACATTAAAACGATGGGGAATGTATTCTGTTGAACTTTTTTCCAGCAGAGGTCACTTAGTTAGAATGCTTTCAGAGCATGAAGAAGCATGTTTGATGAATATTGATGTTCTCAGGTAAGGAGTCTGCTTAACAAAACTGAGTCTGGTTTATCTACAAATTGTGAACTTTAATCATCTTGTGAATGATTCAAAATTATGTATATGTATGTCTTTGAAACCATTAAAAGAATTGAGGTGAGGTTGAAATCCTGTCGGTCTTCTTGATTTGGCTTTCTCTAGAAACTGGCCCTGAAGTGAAGACTGAAGGGCATTAGTTTTTTGGGGCATTGCAGGCAACAATGGCATTGTGGCAGGCGGTATGACACAAGGACAAAGAATGCAGTCAGGTAAAGGTGAGTGAATGTTAGGAGCACACAATTCACAGCTACCTCCACTAAGAGGCAAAGAAGTGGGGTGTCGATTACCAGCACTTATTGGCCATTTGTAATGGCTACTTCTGGATCTATCCATTCCCCTCAGCTTCAGACCTGTATTGTGCCTGGGCTTAGGGACAGAGTACAGATGAGGACAACTGTGAGCCCCAGGTGAACCTGAGGGGTATTAATCAGTCACCTGGAAGCACAGCCACATTGCTGGTCCTAAATATATTTTTCTAGTTATGACACTAAACTTGTTTTCCATCCCTGAGAATAATCCTCAGTGTGACCAGGCGAGGACACGTGTGTGTTGGGAAACACGAGGAAACCACTCTGAGGTAAAAATTTTGAGCTTGGGACAGCTACAGGGCAGACCGAGGGAATGAGAGTCACTCACCAGGCACCGATGGCTACAGGAAAACTCTTGTGAGTGCAAATCCACAGGGGAGTTTCCTCCATTCATCTGTTTGGACCCCAAGACTCCTGAGCTGGAGGATAATAGCAGAGTGGAAAGTTTTCAGGTGGCAGTTAACTTGATCCTGTGCCAGGTGTATTACTCACTGCTCACAAAGCTCCAGCTGGTATTTACCATCCAACAAAGGAGGAAAGAAAAAAGTTGCTTGGTTGATTTTCACATCACGTGTATAAGGCATGAACGATGCGACAATGTGATGGGTGAGAATGAGAAAAATTTCCCATGACTCTTGTTTACTTTTATCACAGGACATCAGTTATTTCTACTACTTTGGAAAATGTAAGACTCTAAAGTGTTTTGGTTCTTCAGCTAAATTTTGTTTACTAACCTCATATCTGAGGAAATAACATTTAATCAGCTCACTTCCTGAAGGGCTTGTTTCATATCCTTGACTCAGATTACTGTTGTGTGATCAGGGACAGCTTTACTCCTCCCTCAGAAAGCTGAAGAACAAATTCTTGCCTCCCAATACATGCAAAAAAGGCCAGAGCAAGAAATATCCTGACCTTGAATGTCTTCTGATGTTTATAATAAGAAAATCCCTCTAAAGATTTAATCTGTAAAAAAAAAAGTGCAGATTGCAAAATTTTTAATTAATGTATTTATTTTATGTACTGTGTACTGTGTACAGAGAAGGAGCTGTCCCTACACCTTATGAAATTTATTGGCATTCAGCACAAAAGGCATAAAAGCAACTAATGATAACCCAACCTGAAATGAAATGCTGATGTCCTGTGAAGTCATTAGTGGTTCTGTGGCCCTTATCTCATAAAATTCTATAGCCCTTAGATTTCAGACCACATTATTTAGCAGTTAAAAATAAAATCTGCCTGCAGTGGTTTCCTATGGCTTTCCCAACACCAATGATAGCAGGATCAAGAGCTTGCAAACTGAGCCTCCTAAACTTGCAAAGTGTACAAACACCCACAATGCTGCATGCACAGTATGCTCCTCTGGCCCCCTCTTTCACTCCCTGCAGCTCTTGCCACACTGCTCAACAAATCAGATCCATGATTTGGAAATTGTCTTTGAAACTATCGATCACTTTTATTGCACTCGGTAAAAATGCTGGATGTCCCTAGAACATGATAGTTCCTTCTTGTACTCAAGACTTTCAGGACACTGCCGTGGCGATGCCTTGATGGGGTATCCTGTTGTTACCTCAATTAAAAATAAATTAATTCATAAAACCCTGGAATACACAATAATGTTATATATATATTTGTACACACACATATATACAACATTAAAAAAAATTGAATTAAAAATATCATCCATTACAGAGATAGTTGACATTCTCTGTGGACATCTCTTCTATCCTATTCCTCATTATACTTTCCCAGAAATAATAATCAGTACATTGAATTTGATGTTTATCATTCCTATGGTATTTGAAACTTCTAAATCACACATATGGGTAAATAATGTATTATTTTGCATGGTTTATAATTTTATAATTATGGTAGTATAATGTTTACCTATCTGTAACTTGTTTTCTTCCCACAAAAACAACAACAACAACAAAAAAAAAACCTACTTAGGAATTTCCCATGGTTAAGTTAAAAATGCTCTACTATATGAACATTTCATTTATGGTAGATATTGTCTGTAGTGAAGAATGTATAGAGAGGTATTTAAAAATATATGAGAAATTTTTTAAAAATGTGACTAACGATTAATTGTACAAAATGTAAGTAAATCTACATTAAACTAAAACCAGTGTTCACCATGTGTACATGTCAAAACATGTCAGATTTTAATTACTGTTAATAAAATAGTTGAATAAAAATAAAATAAATTAATTCTTAAATAAATTAATTCCCAGAAGAACTTTTAGGACCAGTCGATTGTTAGGTTACTATCTCCCAGTGTTTGTTAGCCCAAGATGCCATTCTGTGTGCATAGATCTAAAGATTCAGCATAAGTACACAACCTGTTCTTTTTAAAGAGGACGAAGCATGTGTCTTCACATTTTACCTCTGTCAATCATAGAATTGCTCAGATAATATTTCCTTAGGGCTATTATATTTGCTTTGCACAGAAGGTTCTTTTGTAAAGAAGGGTGTGGAATTCAGTGCTGGTCATGGGCTCCAGAACAACCTCAGGCCTCAGTGCTGTGTAGCAATTTAAAACAATGAGTGGTGAGAGTTGGCTGCTAATATAGTCCAGTTTCCTTAAGAGGCAGACTCAATGCAGGCTTCAGCCTACTGTGTGTGGTACTGCTGGCCTCTGTCTACCAGATGAATATGGAGATATTTAGAGTGAAGCATTGCCATCTTGGTTATTTCTTATTCCAATATGAGCCTATCTATCCAGTTCCCATTGTACATCCTCCAGCCTCCCTTAGCTTCCTCTCCTCTGACCCTGAATGTTCTCTCTACCAAACTTTAGAACTTTTCCCATTGCAACTTGAGCGCTTAGACAATACAAGTCCGATCAAGTTATTCTGTGTCTTAAATCCCTCCAGCTGGCTCCCCTTACCCTCAGTTGGCACACCCTAGCATAATGGAGAAAGCTGCCATTCCCTATATTCCGGTCCTGAAAAGATGTTCCCACTCTAGCCAGCCTCACTCAGGTCCTGAAATGCCCCATGCTCTCTACCCCTAGTTCTTCGAAGACTGTTTCTCTGCACACTCTATCTGGGTTATTTCTTCTTACACACTGTGTTAGGGATTCTTTCCTTGACCCCAGGACCGAAGCTATCAGATTCTGTACTCACCCAAAGCATGAGTACTACTACAGGCTAATTTCCTCTTTCCTTGTCTGCTCACCTGTTAGACACAAAAATTCAGAGGATAGTATCTCTGTCTTGTTCAGATGGTATACTTTTGGTCTAACCTCCAGTAGATCCTCAGCAGAGCTAGCTTCATGAGCTCAAGAAAGATGCATTTGCATCTAAAGCTCAACAATTTCTGCCTTGAACTTCTTAATCATTTGTCTTTGGATTTGTCTTTTATGGATAAAATCCAACTGGAATGATGGAGCATGCACAGGGAACATGAAGCCAAGTTGCACATCTGTTCTTGCTTCTCTGGGATACAACCCCAACTACCTTCACCCAAAGATTCCCATATAGATCTTTGACTTGGATTCAGGTGGGAATGGCTGGTAAAGGTTAGACAGGAATTGAATGGAGAGCAAAACTAAAATCATTTGAAACCCAGATCATAGTAGCAAGAGGCCACTGTAGGTTTAATGACCCAAGGTGAGGGCATTGTTGACCTCTTGGGACAGTGCAGCTAGGGCTGATTGGAGAGGTTAACAGCCAGAGAATTCCATCTAATCTACCCTCCAGAACTAGTTTTCTCTTACAACTTCAGTGAGCATTTTATCAACACCTACTCCATATACAGCATATCTGCATATGTAGAGGTAACATTATATATGTAACATATATAACATATATATGTAGAGGTAACATATCTGCATATGTAGAGGTTTACTATACAGCCAAAGCAGGCTTGTCATATACTTCTATCTATACAAAGCCCTTATTTCAATCAGTCATTAGTTTCAATCATCATCTCTAGTTTGAAATTTTAAAACTAGAGAAAGTTTTTTTTTGGGGGGGAGGGGGAAAGTTTTCTAGAGCCCAGAATTTTATAATATCCTATTCCTTATAGTCCTTGGTGAACCCAAATATAGAGAGAGAAGAACATTTATAGTTATATTGGCTTTTGATCTGCTTGGCAGTCACTTTACCCAGAAGCAGCCTCAAAGGAGTCAGGAAGTTGTCATATATATTTCCATTCCAGATCAGCGTGCAATATGCTTGCTTAAGTAATAGGCATCATCTAGTTAGATAGGTAGATATGGACAGGATATTTGTTTTTGCTGTGAATTAGAGGTCTCCATGTACTCTTGCAGTCAGCATGTCCTCATATGCAGTGCTCTTCCAGTTTTGCATGGACACTCTCCTTGAGGTTACAAAAGGTCACTGCTAGAGTATGAGAGTCTGCATTGACATGGTACCCTCCAAAGTGGGGCTATTCTTACAATCCTGATAGTGATCCAGACCTCAACTAGATTCCTGTCAAGGTCATAAAAGACATTTTGATTCATTGATTGATTGGAGATGTGTCCTCTCAGCTTGTAATCATGTGTCAGGGATCATACATATTAGTTGTTGGAGGTGCAACAACGAATAGGGTTCACTTGTACTCTCTTGGAACTTATTGGTAGAGGCAAACTCTTAAGTCACCAGACAGGTAAGGACAGCATGTAATTAGAACTAACAAGAAGTACCAGAAAGGAAATGAAAGTTTATAATATTGTTTCTTGAACTTGCTGGACATAAGAAACACCTAGGATTCTTGTTAGGAGTGTGGATTCTTTGGCTCCTGGCCAGATTTGGTGATTCAGAATCTCTAGGGAAATAACATGTTTCATAAGAATCCCTAACAGTATTTACGAATAACTAAATTTAAGAAACCCTGGTTTAATAGAAATTAAAACAGACAAAATTTTACCTTCCAACCAGAGTCATTTGAGAGCTTTTCTTTCTTAGAAAGGATTATTTAGAAGGTCTTTGAAGATTTGATATAATTGGCAGAAAGCTTCCAATTCAAATTTGTGTTTGCTGATGTTGGTGACCTATGGACTTAAATGCCACCTTTATGAAACCTCATCAGGTTGCTAGGCAGTGACCTGCTCTACCACCTGGGTTTTGTTCCTTAGACATAAGACTTTCTGAAAGTCCTTCACTTGTCTTTCTCTTTGTTAAAATATTCTCTCTCTTTTTTTGATACTTATCCAGAAATGATGCCACTGAGAATATTTGTTCTAACAAGTAAATATTATCTACTTTTGTACCTACACAGACCTCATGAAATATTTTAGTTTGTTCAGTTTTTTATTTAACCTAAGAGAAATATACCCTAACATCTTTATACTTTAATTGCATAGTTTAGTGTTAGTTACTACTAGTGTGTTTGACTTTCTAAAAGTGGTATTTATCATTGGAAGATTCCTATTTGTAACGTTGTATTACAATAACTAACCTTTCATTTATATTTTAGTTTATTTTGTGTTAAAACTAAGGTTTATGATGGTTTTCTCTATATAAAATTATTTTTTATTGTACAAGTTTGTAGATATGTATAAGAATAAAACTAAAACTCAGTTGTAATCCTATTACCCAACCAGAATAACAGTTTAGTCTATTTTTTATCATTTTATCATTAACTTTTGAATGTATTACTTTCAATTCATCATTTATAAATGTAGTTATAAATGAGATTATAGTCTATATCATGTTTGTATCCAGATCTTTTAACACTTAATATTGTAAGCAGTTTCCTATTAAAACTTAGGTATCTTTCTGATACCTGCATTGTAATCCATCAGTATACATGCAAATATTTATTGAATCATTTTTTCGTTGCTTCAACTTTAAATGGTTTTTCATTTTTCACTCTAATACATAACATTGGCTTAAAGCTCCTTTATTTATAAATCTCTGTTTATTTCTATGTCCATATCATCTTACAGGACAGTGCTAGTCATGAAATTACTGGGTTGAAGGACATGGTATTCTTTGTTAATACATGTTACCAAATTGCTTTCCAGGGAGGTTGTACCAGAGAGTGCTTTTTGAGAGAAAGGTTAGATATTATCCTTGACTCCTTGGAGTCACTGGAATTAAGAAGTACAAGGAAATGGAGCTAATTCAGGGATGTACCATTAACCTTCTTATGTGATCCCAGACTTGTAGTCCAACTCTGAAAATACATTTTTACAAATAGTATAGGAAAGACATGAACAAAGTCCTATATCTTCTCACTACTATTGTACCAAAATCTTGAAGAATATTACTGACAGTAAAGAGTCATGCAAAATTTCATATACTGGGGCAGTTATCACTGGGACCATTGTCTATATCTCAACTCATAGGTCCCCAAAAGGAAACATTTCCAAATTCTCAGTGATTTTATTTTTCTGGTGAGTTATCTTTCAGAAAAGATGAAATGCTGGTGCTTATTGCTTTGTTCTTTGTTCTTTTCATCTTTGCTCTCCATTTTCAACTTTCATTCATGCATAATATCTCAATAGACCTCAGCAATGGGAAAAGAAAGTAAAAAGAAAGTATACCACCTATCAGAATTAGCTGACCCCAAATTACAAAGACACGCTTGTTATATTTATGTGAAGTTGTCATGTGGGTCAGTGTGCCTGGTGACAGGTGATAAATTTGCTATTTTCATCAAATGTATCAGTTCTTCTAAGCAAGGAACCATACCATAATTTAGGAAGATCAGAGCTATGTTGAGTGGTATGGGTGAATGTGTGTGTGTGTTGGATAGAAAGGGAGATAGGGAGAGGAGTTGTAATAGTTCACAAACAGGTACAGGTCATACCAAATACTTGGCTTTAAGTGGTGAAGATTACAGAAGTCTTTAAGGTGCCTAGAGAGCATTCTCTAGAGAAGTACCCCAAGGGCTTAAGTTCCCACTTGACCTCATTTCACTCAAGTCTCTGTTGGCAATTTGTTACCAGTCTGTGTTCAGGAAAGATAAAGAACAACAAGGGACACCAGACTGACCACTGTAAGAATGAATCCCTAGTCAAGGGAAACTGGCCATAAGAGAGATCTTTAAGAGACAGCATGTTTGTGGGACAGGGAAAGTAACTGTAAGACAGACAAGCTACAAATTGTGTCTAGTATAGAAGGAGAGAGCCTCTACAAGGAAGGAATTCTACTAAGAGGATCCCTATCTCTACCTACTGTTACAATAAGTATAGCACCTATTTTGTCAAGTTTTACCTATTACCTTATTGGGGCTTTGCAGTATATTTGAAGTGAAACAAGTATTACAAGTCTGTAATTCTTTATGTGTAACCCTTGGTGCAAGATATTTGGACAAGTGAGAAAATGCTGATTATGTATGTTATAAAACACCCACAACTGGGTCTGGGACAAGACCATGTTTACAGATATACTGTTATTTTGGTAATGACAGATGGATAGTCATAACAGGGACATAGAGACTAAAAACAGTGTCATGTCAGTATAGGTTAGGTTCCAACAAGTTATAAAAAAATCATTAGTTTTCCAGACATTTGTGGAATTTGCAATTGAGGCTAAGAGATTATGGCCTCACATCTCCATTTTACAGATGAGGAAACAGAAATTGAGAATGCCATATCCAATAGGGTCCTCTTTTATGTATTAGATTAAATTAGAAGAGGGAGATTGTGAATATTCCAAGATCTAAATCAGTCGAAACTCTTATTCTTTATTGAGGCTAAGAGATTATGGCCTCACATCTCCATTTTACAGATGAGGAAACAGAAATTGAGAATGCCATATCCAATAGGGTCCTCTTTTATGTATTAGATTAAATTAGAAGAGGGAGATTGTGAATATTCCAAGATCTAAATCAGTCGAAACTCTTATTCTAACATTAATGCATGGTCAATACTTTGAGAAATTTATTTCCATGGCATAATTTTTTCTTTTTCTAGCTCTGCCTCCCTAGACACCTAGTTTATCTTTGTCTATGTTTCTCAAAGTGCAACCTCAGGATTTTGGGTTTCTCATTTGATTCAGATGGATTCTTCTCCAAAACTCTGTCCAGTCCTGTTAGACACCTGCTTTAAGGTCCTGCAAGGGTATTTATTGAAATTTAATTCTCTTTAAAGAGTGCTCCTGAGAAGAAGACGAAAAGAAATAACAGTGGGGATCTTCTTAAAAGTTTCC
>PVHY01011398.1:0-48172 GCA_004024945.1 Uropsilus gracilis
AGTTTGTGGTGTATGAATTCATGAGAATTTACCTGACATGTCTCCTATTGTTGGATATTTGGACAGTTTTTAATCTTGAAGTGTTAGAAACTACAGGTTGTAGTATTGTACATACATTGTTCTTGAAATGCCCATATTATCTGTAGACTTACTTTGTAGTAAAATGACTGGAAGGATTAAATGTATTTTTTACAAAAAACCAACTTCTTTCCTTCAAATTTGTTCCATTTTGGAATACTAAAACAAATGAATGAGTATAATGGTTTTCCAACAATTTTCCTAGGAGGACTTTTTTTTCCCATAAGAGATGTTTAAAAATGGTATTTCAGTGTAGAGTATAATTGGAGCGCTCAAAATCCCTGTTCAAGACAGATGATCATGGTAGATGGATCATGATTGATCCCCAAAGGGTGCATTTCTAGATTATCTTAACACAGCTGAATAAAACAAGGTAAGTCTTCTCTTTTTCTATTGCCCTGATGCCATGTAATAATCTATCTGGTAGTATTGCCCTTGGTGCATCTTACCTGAGGTTTTGATCTTCACCACAGACACTTTAATATGTAGATCCTCTTATGTAACCAGCATTCTGGTTCATGAATGAGTGAGTTTCAGGATCTGTTCCTAGTTGGGAAGTAGATGTGCTTGGTTGCTCCTTGATTATCCTCGTTGCTGCTGATCCTACAGAAACAATTTAATAATTGAGTTGCTGCAACTTACTTTTACTCTACTTCTTAGATCCCTCCTTTGACACTAGGTCCAGTTACTCTTCCTTTAGAATCTACTATTCATACCAGTTTTCCTATTGAGTGGAACTTGTCCTGAAACTTATTTCCTTGCCCTGATTTCCTACTTTCTTTTCTTGAATCTGCCTGCCTGTAACCTCAATATTTTACCTGCCACAGCCTCCTCTGACATCATGTGACACCAACCATCTGAACCACTTATTTCAGGTATGACTTTTCTCTTCCTTCAGATTCTTTTGGCTTGTCAAGCATGGCTCACCAATCTGCTTGATTGGTGATTTCCATGTCCTGAGATTTACCAAATGTTGGGCCAGAATCTGTAGATCATCCTCTCCCTTGTGAACTTACAGAAATTGTTGAGTGATCGCTAATACATCCAGAATGATAAAACCAGAAATATGGCGGAGTTAGCACCATAGGATGCAGTTGTCATCATGGGGAAATTCTGTCTAATATGAAACTGGAATTAAGAGGGAGCTTGCCAGATAAACTCCCATCTCTCCAATGAAGGACTACAAGGTATAGATTTTCCTGTAATCTTGGAGCACTCTGACATGGAATTTTCTGCTGAGATACCCAATTTGTATTTTTGCAGCTCACAAGGAAGAGAAGTAAGACCTTCTGTTCTTTCCCACTCTTCTACCTTACTTCTTTTATTTTTTACTCATGCTTCTTTCTCAATGTTAACTATGAATAAAGGAATCAGCACTTGCTACTTGCTATGAACAAGATCTTTCTCTCCCCCATCCTGAAATTCATCTGTTGAAGTCTTAGCTGCTACTGTGATGAACTTTGGAGATGGATCATTAGGGTTAGAGATATTCATGAGAGTGGACTTCAGGATGAGATGCGTGACTTTATTTGAAAAGACACCAGAGGGAATATATTGAGAATGCAGACATCCGCAAGCAAGGAAGGGAGTTTTTCCTAGGACTTACCCATGCTGACACCCTGATCTTGAACTTCCAGTTATGAGGAGATAAATTTCTGTTGTTTAAGTCACCCACTGTATTGTATGTTGTCATGGCAGTTTGAACGAACACAATGCTTCAGTCTGAGTTTGTTTTTTACAGCAATTGGGCAAAGATGGCATCTATCATTTTATGGACTCTGTACATTCATGTAAATTGTTGCTGTTACTGCAGCTCCGTCAAGCTCCTGGTGTTGATCTTTGGTAGATCTCTTCTGGTTTCCATTGTTGAAGGGACTCTATCTACCATTAGCAATCTAGCTGACCTATAAAGAGCCATCTATAAAATACAATCCCTATTTCTTTTTTTTTATATGCCATTGGCCTTTTTCACTCTTTAGCATCCTTGGATATATATGTGCAATCAAAAATAGATATAATTAAAAAGAAAAAAATAAAATTTTAAGTGTGGAAATTCTGATAGTGTGAATTGTTTTGGAGAAGTTAGTGATATTCTAAGCCCTTCTGCAGAGAAGCCAAGCAACAGAGAGAGTCTTAAGACAATCATTCTGATCTTGATTGGTGTAGGGTTCTCAGCAGGGGAAATATGATTTTGAGGCCTTACATTGGCTGCAGAGAAAGGATTATTCTGATGCTGGTCCCAAGTATCAGGTCATATACATTTCTTGTTCAAATTAACCCACTTAGATGAATTTTATGTAATATTTCCTGATTTTAAGCTGATGTAAAACAATGCAACCTCAATAAAAATAAAAAGCATGTGGTTGAAAAATATCATTTTATAATTAATAAAAATTAAAATATTGTATAGACAAAAAGAAAAGGATTACTCTGAGAAATAACCACCTTCAAAATGCAGCGGAACAGAGATGTTTATGGACCAGGCTGAGGGTGCATTTAAAAATTACCACCATCAAGAAGATCATTTTGGTAGGTCAAGATGATCTACTAAGTAAAATGGATCACCAGAAGCCAAGAGGCAGAATGGAGGATCATGTATACTAGCTGGAGAGGAGAGATTGGGCCTAAGGAGAATGTCAGTAAGAAACTTCCAGTGGTGATATCTTAGGAGATTCAATTCTAGATATTCTCTAGCAGACACTTGTGCCTGATCATATCTGCACAGAGTAGCTAGCAAGTGCAGAAGGAAGGGGGTGAAAGGAGAAAGCACCCTGTCCTCTTTCCCCAACTCTGCTCTTCCCAGTTTGAGGTGAACCTGAGCAGCTAGAAAAGAGAAGTTGGGATAGGGCAAACATTTCTAATTTTGATATTCCTCAGGACTAAAACAGTACTTTTATTTTCAAAGTATGTCAGATGTTAAGGAATTCAACCTGAGAGTTATCCCAGGTGTTGGAGGGACAATAAGTTGTAAGACTGATTTGAAACATCAATAGCTGAAAATAGTTTCTGACTACCCCTCCCAAATCCAAATTGTTCAATAAATTGCTAAAAAATACATCGTTTCTTTCAAGTTTTTCATATCTATGCCCCCAGAAACATAGGACAGAACTCTTCAGTGTCTCCTGAAGACTTGATTCACATTTTGTTGAGAATAATTCATCATTTGCAGGATTGGTACAAATCTTTCACAACTTCTAGCGTTCCACATTCTTGCCCATAAAATGTCAATCCAGCTCCCCAGTAATTTTGACAAATGTTTCCTAAGAGCAGTGCCTCCACAAACTGAGAAACACTAACTCAGGGTAAATGAGTTAATGTTGACAACCAAGGTATCATTGAATGGCATGGTAATCCCCGATAATATATAGCAAAAGGCAAATCTCAGATGAAAAGCTCTAGGTTCTCCCTCCACTTAACTATCTCCCACATTTAACAACTTATCTCTTAGTAGGAATAAAGGAAGAATCCTTTGAACCTGATTATTTTCCTTGGGATAAAAGTAGCTTGAGAATCTAAAGTTCAACTAAAATTCTAGAATAAATGCCATCTGAGAAAGCTTGCAACTCTGCCTCAAGTCCAACCCAAATGAAATATTCTACCAAAATTTGTGAGCTCAGTGTTTCGTGTGATAATATGGTGAAATGTAGTCTAAGATAGTTATTAACTGAGTATATTAGGAAGTAATCAGAGTTCAATCAGAATATTTGCTACAACTCTGAAGAATCTCAAACCTATAAATAAGAGATAGTGTCTAAAATATACCTCTATAAAACATAATATGTTTATGATATCACCTTATGGAAAAGAGCATAGTCAAAACTGGAATTAATAAGAACTGAGCAAAAATAGTAAGAATTGAAGAAGAATAAAACAGATGTTAAAAACAAATCAAAATCAAATACACACGAACATAGACACATATCTATTAAAGAAAAATAGGGTATAAAGGAGGATGAGATGAAGGAAAATGAGGAAGAAGGGGAAGAGAATGAAAAGGAGGAGAAAGGGGGATAAATAACAGAACTGAAGGAGGGGGAGGTGGTGTCAGTAACTAGACATCAAAGAATTAGTTATCTCCCTCCCAGGACTGGAGACTGACCTCCTATCAGTTATGGAGGAATGGGACTCTGAAAATAAGGAGGATAAGATGAGTGTAGACTGCATTAAAAAATTAAAATGGACACAGCCTGAAGGGAGTAAAACTACAGGCAAAAGTATTCTGTGCCACAGATTTTCAAACCCAGTCACTTGAGGGTAAAAAGACATCAAAGGCAGAAGGACCGTACACATTCGTTTCTAACTCACCCTCAAAATAGGAGATTCATGGTCTTCACCAGAACAAATAAATACAACAGAGACTGTAAAGTAAATGCTAAAGAGGACTCATCTTGTAAATTGAAGCTTTGTCTATAATAAACAAACACACTGTGATTGAAAGTATAGACTCATTAACAAAGTAGAGAGATGAACTGATTTTTTTTTTCTTTGAAGAGAAGAAATAATTATGCTGAATGCAACCTTGTCACAATTCAACAAAAATTATGGAGGGAAGAAATTTTAATACAATGTGACTTTCAAAGGCTTCATGGTTCTTAACCTGGTAAATAACTATGATGAATCAACCCTCACTAGATTCAGCATTCATCTTCTCCCTTTACTAAAGAGAACTCTGAAAAAAAAAAATGATCATGAAACCATGATATTGCATTAAAATTTGAGATGAGATGAGTCTCAATTCCTTTCATTCCAATGTTGAGATTGAAAAGACTTAACAGACTGGTTGGTTGAATAAAAAAATAAACATTTATTAGAAATAAATAACGGCCAGTTTTGTTTTATTTTGTTTTTTTTTCTTGTTCTTCATTCACTTTGCATGTGTGACCTCTGGATTCTTCTGTTTGGCCTAGGAGGATGATTGCAACAATGTGTAAATCTGAGAGGTCTTTGAGCTGGTACTCAGGTTTAAGATTGTACCAAACACTTAACTAAATTCTAAGCACCTGACATATATTTAATTCTCAACTGTGTAAGATTGATAGCAGTTTTAGCTCTATCTGGCAAACACTCAGCTAGTCACATTGAGAAAACTGGGCAACTGAAATAATGCGCAGTTAGTACTAAGGGGGAAATTCAGCTTCTAAACACCTACTGCTTCTATAAGCACAAATAAGATGAATTGGTGATGTGCTTCTATCACCTGGGAATAGAGACACAGGGTCCCATGAGTAGAAAGGATGAGTGAGGTGTTTGTCTCAGGAAAACACTGGGGAATAAAGATGCTCAGAAGTTAGTGCCGATCTGGAAAAGGGAGAAGCTGTGTCTAGAATGGAGGAGGTGGCTGTCATTATTAGTTCTCATTAGATATGTAAGGCCCAGTACTTTCTTATTTCTGGTCGGGGGGTGGAAGGGGGGGTGGAAAATAAATTTTAGGAAGATGGTCTCAGTATCATATAAATTAATTCACACAGATCTAGATCAACTGGAAATAGTTATATTCTAATACTTCTTATTATAAGTGAAGATTTTGAAGACAGGAAGTCATTGTAAAATAATGCCTTCATACTATAATTTTATGGAGTTGTGACACATCGGAGCATTTTTGATTGCCTCAAAATTTTCTTGTCTGATAACTCTGGCATTTACTGAAGGGTATGACAATCATTTCTTTTTCATTTTCCAATTTTGTAATTTATGTCTAAGTGATAAAATTATAGTGCCAGAAAAAGACCGATGGTTGGTTGATGACAGAGGACCAGTAAACCTTTGAAGGGTGTGGTGTGGTATAGACATTTGTGGAGGTGAGAAACTGCTTTCCAGACTTACATAGCAGTGCAAATTGATAACACTTTATTTAAAAAAAAAATAAAAATAGTGTCAAAAAATAAAAAGAAAGAATAATTCTGCCTGGAAATTTGTTAAAATTAAAACCTTAGGATTATTTTTATGCTGACTCCCTATTATTCAAATTTTCCAAAAGTACCACTTGTTCAGATTATATACCTGAAAAAAAAAAAGATATGCTTGCTTATCAATAATTTTAAAGCCATGCTGAAGGAGGAATTTACAAAACCTGATTTTTTCTTGGATCAGCAGAAAAAATAGATAAAACACTAGAACCAATAATATGTTGATACTTTGTTCAGTGGAAAATTTTTAAAATATTTATTTTACATTTTCTATAGGTGAGAGAAATAGTACAAAATCATCCAGGAGAGGCCTGAAAACATCTGAGAAAAGATATGAGGACTAGTCCTTTATACCAATGTACAAAACATGAATGAATGCCACCTAGAAAGTAAAATTAAAGAACAGGAAGTGAAAAAGTGAATTTTCCAGATTCATGGCACTGTACATTATTATTTGGGGAAAATAGAAGCATCGAGAAAAATGTCAGTTGGATTAAGGTGATGAAGGATCTACATCTGGATGACTGATCCTTTCACCCAGATATTTGGCATTATCTCAGCTTCAACTCAGAATTTTAGTATAAAAATAAAGCTCAAGCAAACAGCATGCTTGCCTAAAGATTCAAGGAATATCTGAATTTTATTTTAGAATTTGTTTCCAAATGAACAAATCTTACTTCTATCCCTGGAGGCTTAAAGTGAAAAGAGAACAGGGTTAAGAAAATAAATTCTAACAAAATGTCGAAAAGTCAGATGTACTGTAACATGAAATGGGTCTACTCCAATTCTAATTTCTATCATTTTATGGACATCAATATTTTAAATGATCCCTGAGTGGTACAGAACCCTCACCCACTGCAACCAAGACACGATGTCATTGTTTGGCTGTTCCTGGACCAGGATTTTTAAGTGGTAACTGCACATTGATATGCACTGAACTTACTTTGAGGTTCAAGAATCTTTATTTATTAGTGCATGCACTTAAATCTGTAAGCTGGAAAGTCGTGAGTTCAATCATAAATTTGGGAGTCATGCGGCAGTCTAAAGTTCAATCATAAATTTCCAAGTCATGGCTTTGGCATTGCTTTCAGTCTTACCTAAATGTATCTTCCTAACTCTAATCCAGTGACATCACTATGGCCTTCAAGCCTTAATCCCCAGTAGGCGCAACTCCAACTATAAACACTGGGAGTTTTTCCACATTTTAAACTATAAACCCCATATATTCAAGAATGGGGTTGTGCCTTTAAATATATGTACAACTCCAAATTGAATTCCCATAGGCATAAAATTAAAAGAAAAAAAAATTGTCAAGCACAGATTTTAGTCCCTTCCCCCAACCCCCACCCCAAAAAAGTCTTGCTCTTTCTTAAGTGGGGCATGAGTTAAGGACAATCTGTCATCATCACTTCAAACTACTTGATCTTGGTATGCCTTTTTGGTCGAGTTTTAATGTTTCTTAAACCCAATTTCTCTTGTCTTCTTTAAAATGGACTAATCTCCAATCATCATGGAAATAAGTCAAGTAAATGAAAAAACATAAATTACATGGGGACTCACTAATTTAGTCAGTTTATTTGGAAACAAATGCCCAGAGGTTCAAAGAGAAGCAACTGCCTTATTTCCAATTCACTGCATACATTGGCCAATTTAACTTGCCAGGGAAATGATAGATGATTTCACAAAGTGAATGGCCGGTGTGACTTTCTGTTCCATCCACAGAGTGTTGGGGATGGGAGCAAGGCAGAGGTGGGACAAAAGCTAGAAAAAGTCTGAACATTAATTCTCAATCATGTTTTTATGGAACACTCCATCCTCCACCCCCAGGAAGTGTCATAAACATTTTTAACATTTTCAAAGTTAAATATTTTCAGTCCAATTCTCTTTTGTTTATATATAATTCTAAGTACTTTTAGGAAGTTACAAATCCCAAAGGGCTTTGAAATAAAGAATTACCTCTATGTACCAATTCACTGGGTATGAAAAGTACATATACATTTGTAGCGGTTTGAACCAATAAGGCCTCAAGAAGCTTCAACTATATCAATCTACTTTACCTTTATAAATATAATTGGGAAAAAATGAGATATGTGCCAATCAGGAAATTAAATTTCCTTAGGGTTTTGTTATTTTATTAGAAACGAAACTATAGGATATCAACAAGAATGCTAATTTAGGATTTAAATGACATTCATCATTTGTTGCTTTTACATGTAAGTTGTTTTCCTTATATCTATTTTTATGATCCGCGCATGTGGAACATGAGAAGTAGATATCATTGTTCTCATTTATCAGAAAAAGAAAAGAGAATAATAGATAAGATTTAATGACATGTTCAAAACACCACAGATGATTGATAAAAGAAAACAGATACCCATAATTATTCTAGTTCTCTACAATTCACTAATTATTAAAATGAAAGTAAGGAAAAAATATTGTCAAAAGATGAACTATGTATAGTATTCAAGATAATATTTATTCATTAATTCATTTAAAAATTATTTCATATATTTTTCTTTCCCTTGCTTTATTACTAAGGTGAAGTAAAAAAATAAAGTTTTAAAAGGAGCTGCTTATCAAATACAGTCTAATTTAGAGTATCATAAGATGAAATCAATATTTTCTAAGAGTATCCTAGTATTATCTTACTTAAAAATAAACTTAAAAGGTAAAAAAATATTTTCTCATGATTTTTTCTTTATATATTATATAGAATTATTGACTTGTTTTTTGCTATTCTTTTATTAATTATTCTAAAGGTATTTATTAGAAGAGTGCCCACTTTGAATTCAAACAAAATTCCACTTTGAATTCAAAGTTTCACTATACAGAAATTTTCTAACAAATTCCTCCCTTAATATCAAGTGGTTTATTTAAAATGTGGTCATGTATTAATGGACTGAGATACTTTGAAAATCATTTAGTTGTGGTAAATTGATATTGGTGGACTCGAATTAGAATTTTAAACTTTTTTGTTATTCATTCTCCTTATTGGGGTGGATAAAGTATGGGATGGGAAGTATAGTCTTAGCCTAAGGGATAATTTTGAGAAAGATTCTTGAATTGTTGTATTGATGTACAGGAAGTAGAAAGCAAATGTCAAATATAAATGTAAAACAGGACAGAATAAACTATTACAGAAAGTGGCTCAGTTCAAACGAACTTGTCTGGGAATTTTGTGCTATCCAGATGGGTCAATTTGATACATGCACTTATATACATCCTACAGAGTCAACTAAAGTCTCTTATAACTGGAATATATCACACACTGACAGCTTATGAAATACCAAAGTATTGAAATACAAGCAGAGTGTGATGAAAATTAGAATAACATACAAAAATCAACTTTAATTACTTGTGCATTAATTGGATCCTAATTAGTTGTATACATACAAGCAGACATCTTTGGCTGTTGTAGACATGCACTATATATATATATATATATATATATATATATATGTATATATATGGAATACAATTCTATTTTCAGCTGCTTTAGGAAGGAAACTCAGAAAGTACACCAAATATGACTAAATAAATTAGATATTGTCAATTACTGTAGAGTGGATTCTCATGTTCACTGAAAATTTGCCATATTACTTTGGGTAACGTTATCAGAAAACAGAACAATTTTAAAAGAAAATAGGAAGACAGTGATTTTCTAAGTAAATGCAAAAGGCAGACTCTGGAAGCAGATTTTTAAAAGGTGAATGATTATAAAATAACAAAACATTAAGGATAATAAAATGCTATTTAAATAAAGGAAAATATTTCCCTTATCTGCTATTAGCACCAGTCATGTTAATTCATATAAATCCAGAAAGATTGCTAAGAGGGAAGGCCTCTTTTAGCTGAGTTGTAAAAATGAGCTAAACTACCAGAAAAATCTACTACTTGCTAGTTCTCTGCCTCCTTGCTCTCCTCCCTCCAACCATCTCTGGAAGAAAATATGAAATTATCATAGCACATGTACCATATGTTGTTCTACTGGTATTGTACTTGTGTTCTCCTATTTCTGGTCATTGTACATTGAATTTACACCCTGACCCACAGAACTGAATAAAATCTATTTCGTTAAATCCCTTCATGTTTAGGGATCCTAAATAAACTACCTTCAACAGACTATTCCTGTGCCTCTGTCCAGATTTAAAGCCATGTAACACCTGGATTTTGTGAGGTTAACATGCTGTGACAAATAAAAATAAATAAGAAGGTTTCCCGGAGTTGACAACCCAGGTGGAAGTTTTACTACAATTTCCATCAGTCATGGGGGAAAGCTTCAAGTGAAATAAACTGTATTTACACAAAAGTTTGCTCAGAAAGGTGGCCATGTTATAGGTTTATATAGCTTCTGAAACTTGCAAAGAGATCTAGAGACAGAAGTTGAAAATAAATTCCCTTTTTCACTTGAAATTTGTGTTTACCTATTTATGGGCATCTTTTCTCTATGAGACAAATTGAAGCAAGTGAATTTTCTCTTAATTTAGGCAGAAAATATCTGAACATTCTGTGATGAATGACATAAGAAAATGTGCAGAGAATAGCTAAATATCGTACATACTGGCTCAGATCTCTACCTCACCTTGGTTTTATGATTTTAGTTTCTTTTTTATTCTGATTTTCTAACAGAATGGAAAATAAATGACATTTAAAAAATTCTGAGAACATTGTATAAAAACAAAACAAACAAACAAAAAACCCTCTATGAAACCTGTGGATAAAGAAATCAAAAGTCTAAAATTTGAATGAAAATATCTAAAATATTTTCATCACTAGAAGTCCAATGAGCTATGCATTGCACCACAGAGCCACCTAAAAAATCTTGAAAGTATGTTCTATCAAAATGTTCTCAGGGATATTGTGAGATAGTCCAAGATAAATAACAAAGATTTATGAGCAGAGACTTGCAGTAGCATATGAAAATGTTATAAAGCTACTATACTTAGCAAAGTATGGTGACATTGACAGAAATATAAAGTCAGATTAGATTTCCAAGAAACAGAAACAGTACAGAAAAATATTGTATAACATAAGAATGCTACTTTGCAGTAATTAGAAAGGTATGATTTAGCCGCTAAATAATTAATGTATTCAGTTTTTCAGAGGAAAAATGAAATTACATCTCTACAAAGCAACAACACAGTTGAAACAGCTAAACCATTTAGAGGGTCTAACAATCTTAATATTGAATAAAGAAAAATAAGATAAAGTATAGAAGACCAAGAAGAAAATACAGATAAATATTTATCCAATCTTGAGGTGTAGAAGAAATGAAGTGTAGGCATGAAGATACCATAAAGGCAAGTAAAGAACATCCTTAGAACATACAATGTAGTAACATCTGAAACAGAAAAACACTAACAAAAACATTAGGAGGCAAAGACAAATTAAAAAAAAAATTAAAGTACATCTGGTAGATTATTGAACAAAGTTCTACAAACAACTACAAATAAATAAAAAGACAAACACACCAAAAGACAGGGACAACTTTAATATCTACATATACATTTCATGTTTCAACTCCATTTTTAATATATTAAATAGAAATTAAAATGAAAGATCATTTCTCTCTTCCTCTGGAAAAATCTGAGGAATAAGTGATAATATTTAGCATTGTTTGATAAAAGTACATACTGTCATGCACTGTAGACAGAGTATAAATTTAACTATTTTGAAAAGATAAGTTGCCAATATGAATCAAGATTCTTAAAAATATCTATGCACCTTAGTCCAGCAATTCCATGTCTGGTGATTAATCATATGGAATTAATTTGGACATACATGCTAAGATTTATGTAGAAGGGTAGTCATAACAGCTTTATTTATAATGGGAAAAATAACTTAAAAATTCTATGTAAAGATGAACTGAATAAATTACAATACATAGAGTATGTACAATATCCTACAACCATTATAAATCATAACTTCAAAGAATACTTAGTGACATGCAAAATAGAATAAAATCAGGATACAAAATATTATCTGCATTAAACAAATTTTGTTATTACACACACACAAACATAAAACAAATTGCTATACTAAGCTACATCAAAATGTTAACATGGGTTAAGAATCAACCTTGGATTTGTAGTTGATTTAAATTTTCTTCTTCACATGTTTCTGTGTTTTCCAAAGTATCTACAATTAATGCATATTTTTTAATATAAAGAAGATAATTTGATAAAGCCAAGTGTTGGTCACAGTTTCATCATTTATGTGACTTTCATTTCTTTTTAAATTTTTATTGACAATAACATCCATCATCCCATCTATACTTTTCAGAGGTAATAATGTGTTTAACAACAACTTTGCAAGAAATATACTAGGTTATTTAAAGTTGTTTTAAAAGGGACACTTAAATTTATCACTGATGCCTTCTTGAAAATTAAGTACAAAAGCTCAAAAAATGGTTTGAGCTATGGTGATAATAGAATGATTTTTGATAGTAATAGAATTATTCTGGCATACATATGTAACTGCCATTCCACACGAAGGTGGCTGGTGACAAAATACTTGGCATACTGCTATAATTAGCAAACTCAAACCAAGCTGAGAGAAAATTGTTGGTATAAAGAGGAAATCTTTCTACAAGATTCTACTAATATCTGCGATCTATTAGATTTTTTAATATGAAATGAGTACTTTTATTAAGGGAAAATTCAGATGGTGTTCACACTGCTCAGACGGATGCATTACTTCTAAGCACTGGATCTTGATTGATTCTGATCTTCAGATAGAAATTGGGACACTGAGACAGCTGTGATAGGTTTTGATATTTGGTAGTCCTTTCTTGTGTGCCTAAGGTGAAGGTTCAAATGATTATACTGGTCATAGGAATGAATGAGTGGAAGGGATAATGTGATATACAGTAATAAAATGAGCAAGATAGGATTTTCATATTTCAGAAGATCTACTGTTGCATTTAACTAGAAGAAATAATATTACTAACATTGACAACAAATACGTATCTCACTATTGAATTTCAGTCTTTAATAACAAGGAATTGCATGCAGAAATTTATAAAATATGCTTCTTTATTATACTGTCCCCATAGTGTTTATAATTTAATATTTAAGGACTTTTTAGCTTAAAGAAACATTTAATATTAAGACTTTCTGTATTCAAAAAACAACATTAATTTCAGTGCTCATGTTTGTAATCTACTAAGGTCAGAATGTCTGCAACTTGAGTAGAAAAAACATCAAAGTCAAAAAAATTTCTTATATTTACCTTTTTAGGTATGGAATTACGAAAACTAAGCTGAAGTTGAGAAGATTTGCCAAGCTTAGATTTCACCAATGATTTGGAAATGTTAAAAGTTCACCATTGCCAAATATCTTGTCACATTCTGTCTTTTGAATAATTGGTGAGATGTTTCCATGTTAGAGGAAAGAATAAGCCATTTCACTTTTATCATCTTTTGTAATTGTCTGGCTAGCGACTTACAACAGCAGTGATTTCTAATGGCAGTGACTTATAGTGGTAGTTACAACCTTAATCCTACTTTGGTGTTCTGGTACAAGTTGGTCATCTCTGTTTTTAGAAAGATTAAGCAAGCCAAGCTTTATTATTATAATGTCAACCTCCAAGTATATTCCTCTGGTGAATACATTTGAAAGAACAGGAATAAATGCCACATTCTCTGTCTCCACATAATGACATTGGTCCTTTAAAAACCACTCTATTTCTTCATTTATCTGGATGTTGAGAATAATTTCCCCCATGGAGTAACCATGGTGATGACTGAGTCCTGATGTGTTTTCAACAAGAAAAAGTTAAACCCCTCTTTCCATTTTGATGAAAGAAAAAGAATTTTCCTTAAAGGGTTACTCATATGTCATATCCAGGGTTGTAGACTTAAGTTCAACACAGATATTTCAGGTTAACATATAGTATGTATAAAATTTTATGCTACTCTTGTATTCAGATTTCTTTTTAAGAATGTAAGGATATTGATTCTGTAATTATCTATACCTTTTCTAACAAAGCAAAAGTGGTTGAGGCTGTATGTTCACCATTTGTATCAGGACACACCCAAAGATGCATGTAGCGGCAAGCCCTCTAAGCACTAAATAGAACCGTCATTATCATGGAAGTTTTCATCCCATCATTACTGAGTTTGACTACTGACAGTCAGTGATGGGCATTGTATTCATTATCCATCAGTAATGGGCAATCAGTAGATGGAACTTGGGGGCAACTAGTACCTAAATTTAACCTCAGCTCTAAAGACTGTGATATGACACATATAACTTAACTACTCTGATCCTCCATATCTTCACTATTGTTTTGAGGTCAGAGATTAAATATGATAAAGTATGGGAGTGGGTTTTTAAATTCATGGTTAAAATAAATCAGACATTATTTAACAGACTATATGTCCTCTCTGTGGGAAAATACCCTTCTTGTCAAAACTTTCAGAGGATGAGGTGATTTATCAGAAAAGTTATTTGAAAAATTCAAGATCTAGATGATAGCAAAAGAATATAGCTGGTACTTTCCCCCCATTTTTCTTATTTGTAAGCTGAAATTAGTTTTTACTTCTTTCATGTCTTATTTTACCTCCAAAGACTAGAAACTTCCTGAAGTTAGCAACCAGGTTCGTTCTGCTCCTCACTGCTTCCCTAACACCTAACCACAGCAACCAGTTGATAAATGTGTGTTGATTGAATGAATGAAAGCTAGTGAGCCTCCTTTAAGAGAGAATGAGTGAATGGCGAATGTGACAGTCAACAAGCCAGCCCCGAAGTCCTTGCTGACTCACTAACAGCTCGACAAAGGATGCTGGAGCTACAGGTACAAGATGGTCCTCCGACTTACTGATCAGTTCCCCAAGTGTACACCACCAAATAACGTATCAGATTAATTCCATTTTGCATCGTAAATAGCTGTGCAATAGCAATTCCAGAGTGGAGGAAAGCATGAGGAAATGTTTTTGCCTGGAGACATGGGAAAATGCCCAGCATCCACCCCATTAGTAGTTGGCTGCCCCTGAGGACCATGAACTGAACCCACTCAGTGGATCAGGGGTGCCACGTGAAAGAACGAACCCGTCCTCCTTGCTCCACCCAGACTTCAGGGGGCCAGCGAGTGGGAAACCTGAGGAACGGGTAGTCTAGCTTGCGGTTTTACTATCTGCCACTTCTTTTGAACAGCATGGGTGGTACTGGGGGCCCCTGGCGCTGTTCCCAGAAGCACTGCCACTGCCAAGCTGCATTTGCACCTTCCCAAGTGCTGATTGACTGCGAGGGCAAGATTCGCTGCCCTTAGACAAGCCGTTTTGTGGGAAAGATATTCCACCTCCAGCCTGGTTGTGGGGAGGACCCCAGGAAAGGGGAATATTGGTCTGGTCCGAGTCGGAAGTGGATAGTTTACTTCTTTTCTCATTGCATCTGCTCAATCTGCCATTTCCATTGAAGGCTTAAGTTCTGCAGACAAGGATCATAAAAGAATAATAAAATATGAAAGCCATGAAGTTTCGCTTTTTCTTCTTCCTCTCCTCTCCTCTCCTCTCTCTCTCTCTCTCTCTCTGTTTTTCTATCTCTCTCTCTCCTTTTTACAGTGTATTATAAAAAGTTTGTTTTCCTGGCCAACAGCAACCAATGCACAAAGCTTGCTTCGTTAGGGTTTGCTAAGCAAGCCATCAGCTCATTCTGCGAGCACACCAAACATATGTCTACCAGATGCTGGGACCAGCACGGTCCTAAGGACCCGACTCAAGTGAACAATAATCTGTGGACAGCGGGTGTGAACCCGAGTTGGGCCAACACCTCATCAGACTGAATGGCTAATTGATTTCAAAATTAGACTTGGTATTTCTGAACAATAATCTTAAAAGGCAGCAATAAAATACATCAGGATCCTTTGAGCTAGCCAAGCTTTCATCCAAATGGCTTATTACAAAGAGCTGGCACACCTGAACTTTGGCACAGTCAAATAAATCCAAAAACAGCAAATGGAAACCACATTTGGCACTGGAGGTTTGTCAGAAGAAGTTTGTATTCATGAGGAAACACGATTTTTTATTTTGAAAATAATTTCTGTGTTAGTAGCAGGAAGCAATTCATTGAATGTGTTTGACTTTGACACCTGTGATTTATGCAATAAAATATGCACAAGATAGGTATTTGAAGGCTTTCGGGGTGTCATATAATCTTTGGAACACCGGGAGCAGCCAGGCCAGGCAAGGGTTATAGTAGTTCCATTAGTGATAACTTAATCGCATGTGTAGGCCTACCCCTTTGAACTCTGAATAGCTGCTTTGCGACACCAGAGTCCAAAGGGGTTTAAATCTGACTGCACTACGGTGACAATAAATTACACCAACTATTTTAGAAATGCTTGGAATCTTATCTTGCCTTCAGAGGGAGCAAACTCAGATTACAATCCTGGGTTGAAAAGATGGCATAAATTCTGAGAACAAACACCCAAGATTTACACAATGGCCATGGTATATTTCAGTACTCATCTCTTGCAGTTTTATTACTTCTGCAGATATGTATTGAACGACTCTGTTCAAAAAAAAAAAAAAACTAAAGCAGTAAATTGATTGATTATCTGCAATATTCATGTAAAAATAGAATCATTTTAGTTTTCTACTTTAGGAGAAAAGCTTTGGGACACTTTATATATATGATATATATAATCAAAGTAGTTGACTTTATTAAAAAAATTAAATTTTATAAAGTTTATGTAAAGGCAGTCTGCTTCAGTAGGTGTGCTTTTCTTAAGGCTTTTTCACTCCCTTGCTAGACTCTATCCAAAGATAGCAAAAATATTTCAGAGCGAGAAGAGAAAGAAGAAAAAAAATTAAGAAAAGGAAATAGACTCCTTAGTATTGGGCTGGCCAGACCTCCCGTAGCAAGGAATGATTGCGAGAACAAGGCGGGAAGGGAGTGGTCCTGGAGAATTTGTCACCAGTTGAAGACCATTTTCTCTGCATTGCTCTCCATCTCTCTTTCCCAAGGCAATCACTTTCTGATGGTTCAAATCTGGTGACTCAAAAAGAGTTGTGTTATTGTGCTCTCTCCCTTCCTCCTAGGAATGTAGTCTGGCAACTTAATTGTGATTATGACATTTTAACTATGAACTTTCTCCCAACCCACTGCTTGTGCCAATCTCGTTAGGGGAGAATGGCCCCTGGGGAATTAGTGGTTGAAGAAGGGAAGAGAGCAAGTCAGATATGAACTCTGATCTTCACTCTTCCCATTAATTCATTTGATGATCTTGGACCCGTCTTCCCTCCTGAACTTGTTTCCTCATTTTTAAATGATGATAATGGCCTAGATGATCTCAAAGGACTCTTTCAGTCTAAAATATTATAATACTATAGAATAGTTTTTTCAGTTGAGATAAACAAGCTCAGGGGATACATCACTTGAAAGAAAACAAAAGATATCAAGGGTGTGATATATAATGAACTGAATTCAGTACAGGCAATGGTTTTTAAAATGTGGTCCACAGCCATGTCTTTCAGGATAAGAAGTAGAAAAGAATCAGCAAAATCTTTAATGATAATTTGCTTTGAAGTTGAACTTATTTTTTTTTTTAGCTAGAACTAGTAGATGAAAAAATTCACTCACTAACTGCATAGTGCAAAATAATAGCAAAATCTCCAAAATAAAATTAGTTTCTGGGCGCCTATTTCTCAAATCACATTCTCCACTTATCTAGTTATCCAGCATATGCTGAGTGTTCCTTTTATAAAGACAAATGAAAATACAAGACGTCCAAATCCTCTAGAGAATTACTAATGCAGAGTGTTGAACTCTCATGAGCTCTGCATACTATGAAGATTAACTGCTCAATAGTCTGTTTATGTATTGTGTCAGTATAAAAGAGTAAAGCATGTATTTAGCTTCAAAATGCTATTTACTTTGAAAATTGGTATCTAAAGTAGCGTTTAAAGTACTATGTTCTATATTCAGATTTGAAATTCTTAGAGTTTTTCTTTTCAATACATATTCAGTAATTAAAATTTATGTTAGCATGATTTTGTGTTATCGATACCTTTAAATATTTTTTTATGGAATTTTGTCATGTGTTTCACAGGACATCTATTTTAATTCATTGAATATGTCTTTTGTCTCACGTGATTTTCCAATTTTTTGCAAAATGGCAATAATAGTGATAATAATATTTAACAAATGTATTCCAGTGTGCCAAGTGTTTTAAATGCAGCAACTCATTTAAATTTACTGCAAACTTCTTCTACAACAGATACTATCATGCTTATTTTACTTATAGGGAAAACAAATTTTATGATACTAAGTAAGTTGAACTGGTTTACACTGCAACATTTAAGTGGGCCTTATTACTTACCATTTCCTATTTTCTGCAGCAGATACTACTTTCCTATCCAATAAGTAAAATCCATTTATTCATTCAACAAATATTCATTGATTGTCTGCTAAAAGACAAGCACCAACCTAGGCATAGAGAATAGAGGTAGTAAATTTATATTTTGCGGTGGGGGGATCTGAAAGTAATTACATAACTCAGTAACATTACTTCAATTAGAGAATAAGTGTAATAAGGTCCACAGATCTGGTTAAGCAAGTTGTAACTGTGGGTATTGTAAGGAAAGTACAGCAAAACATTGCTTTGGAGAGTTCTAGGGAGTGATTTTGGTTTAAGTAGTAAGAGAAGGCTTCTGGAAGGAGCTGGAATCTGAACTTAAATACTAATGTAAACCTATCATTTACACCCTTGCTTAACACCTGTTTTATTGATCTAAAACAAAGCTATGTGAACTATTTGGAACTCAGGCTGCTTGGAAATTTAGGAGGGTGGAGCTATGCATCCTCTCCTTAAAGAAATCTACAGAGACCTAGAAATGTGTCCGCTATTGTGAATTTCAGGTTTAAAAAAACGACAAAGACCATTTAATAGTGAGCTAAACAAGTAATAATCATTAAGTCAGAATTATATTCCTCGCTTAAGTAGATATTTTTCTCCTCCCCCCAAAATAATTATATAGTCCAGATTATAAGGTATATTGCCCTGCATATGACTATTGCCTTTATCAGTCTCAGGATTTTCTTTTATTTTTAAAGAGCCACAATCTTCTTTCTGAAATTCTTATATGTAACAGGCAGCCTCTTCACGTTGTAAAAAGTAATACAGTCAATTACCAGCAAAATATGACCTGAACTAATATAAAACTCTTTAGGATTCAAGCTTCTTTGTGTCATTGATGTGTCAAGGCAGAGATAATGTGTTTGATTACAGGGTGGTATCTTGATTTCCCTTGGCTATGCATATATAGTCATCCTTCTGTACCCACAGGGATTAGATCCAGGACTCCTGCCTCATACTCAGATCCCTGAAAGCTCAGTCCTTTATGTAAAATAACATTAGTATTTGCATAAAAACTACCCACCCATTGCAAACTGGTCCAGTCTATGGTCTTTCTCTATGGAAAGCTGTGTAGAGGACTCTCAGACTACTGAAAGTAGAACTACCATTCCATCCAGCAATTCCACTCCTGAAAATCTACCCAAAGGACACCAAGACCCTAATTCAAAAGGACACCTATACTATGTTTATTGCAGCACTATTTACAATAACTAGGAAACATCCCAAATGCCCCCAAAGAGACAAATGGTCAGAAAACTGTGGCATATTTACACAATGGAATATTATTCAGCAGTCAGAAAAGACAAACAATGCATCTGTGGCAACATGGATGGAACCAGAAGGAATCATGCTATTGGAAACAAGCCAAAAAAGAAAAAGACAAAAACCAGATGGTCTCACTTATAGTTGGGATATATGGAAAACAAACAAAAGGACTAGAAAAAATTAAAACAGACTGACAGCAGAACTAAAGCATAGAGCTAGGGAAGGAGGGAGAAATCAGAGAAGGGATGAACACAAAAGACTAAGATGAGGGTTCACTTGTGATATGGTGGTGGGAGAATCCCAGGGAATACACAATGTATAATTTAAAATATAATATAAAATTTTAATATAATAATATAATAATATTATTTATATATAATATAATATATAATTATATAATATATTATATTGTAATATAATATATAATAAAAATATAATATAAAATTTTATAAAAATATAAAAGTATAATTTATAATTAAAAAAATAAAATCTACCAACATCCTTCCCTATACTTAAAATCATCACTGGATTACTGAGACTATTTCATACAGTATAGAACCTATGAAAATGACTGTTGCTCTATCTTGGAATTACCACCAAAAAAAACCTGCACATTCAGTTCAGACCCAACCATCATAGACTTAACTACATTTGCATTTTCAGTCCAAGTTTAGTTGATTCTGAGAATGTGGACATGATATACAACATATAGACAGTGCATATTTAATATATTATGAGATAAATGAGTGTTGCAGGTTTTTGCCCTTTTTCCATTAGTCTCTATGACCAGCACCTGTGGTATTGGGCCCCTCCCCATGATTGCATGTACTTTCTCAGTTACATGCCCGATCAGTGAGTGATGTGCACATGCATAGGTAGGCACGTTTGGGCATAGGAGGAGAGGATTAAAGGGCAGTGTCACCCTCGGGGAGGGATGGAGACAGCACTTGGAGAGAGTGTGGTAGAGGAGAAAGGAGAGGGAAGAATTTGAAAGAAACTTAAGTGATTGTTTCTTTGCCCTTCTTTATTAAAAATCTTGAAAAGATCATTTCACAAGCTCGGACATCTTTGCCAGCTAAAATCAATGACATGGTCTACTCAGATTGGAATGGTTACCTTACATGTATAGAATGCATGAATCCATACATACATCCATGCATCCATGCATCCATCCATGCATGCATGCATCTATGCCTGCATCTATCCATCCACCCACCCATCCATCCATCATCCATCCATCCATCCATCCATCCATCCATCCATCCATCCTCCCTTACAGCCCCAAAATTCAAAATTCTGAACCAAAAAGCCTTGACATTTGGGAGTCAGGAACCACAGATGAGTTTAACATCACTTCCTTTTGAAATTTGAGTATACTATGTCTTCTCTAGTACCTGAGATGCCAACACTAATCAGCACACAGGACTTCAGCCACTTTGCAACCTGCTGGTATCTTGGCGGGTCTGAAGCTCTCTAAGATGTCCTCAGGGTAGACCTCCAGGAGTGGGAAGACCCTGCAACGCATGAATAGTTTCCCTCCACATGTAAAAGAAAGACCTGTCCCAAATTAACAATTGCTTATCCAGAGTGAAATTTATGGTTCCTCACCTTATTCCTAGGAAGGGTGGACTTAGCTGCCGTAACACACCTGTGCAGGGAGCCCCAACATATTCCCGGGACTGTCTCTTCCTTTGTCTCCTTCATACTTACTTAACTTTAACGTAGTCTAACTTTGTGCTTTCACAGCATTTTGCCATCTTCAAACTGCTAATGTTCTGAAGTCAACTGCTAATGTGTCCCACATTGTTCTGAAGTTGACATTATTCTCCTTGTGCTGTGGCGAGATCCAAAAATGGGCTAAGTAATTTGCTCAACGAATCTGAATATGAGTCAGTGATTAGGCTTCAATTAGAACTTGGAGTTTTCATATGTGCTGTTCTTTTCTCAGGTCTCTGGGGCACCATGTTGTAATCTGGGAACCATTCCCAAAGACCAAACTAATTATCTCTAGTTATGATGCTTCTCCCTAACATATAAACACTTCTGGCAGAGGAGGAGGGAAGGACTGCAAAGGAATAAACGTCCTAATTTTCCATAATATATTAATATATTGAATAAAAGGAATGCATTAATGTTTATTCAGTCTTTGTAAAATCATGTCCCCATTATTTTAATATATTTTAACATGATCATTTAAAACCTAAAACAATTGAACTCTTAAAAAATAATATATTAGATTCAAACTATGAGCTGAACTTTTGTTGTGGTACACTCATAAAATAAATACACAAATAAATACAATGGAACATTTAAGGTTCATTTTTTTGCAGGTGGTGGGAAATCTAACAAAGAATGTTTATTTTATAACATTTCTAGTGGAGAGTTGTCAAAATGTCTATGAAAAATTGACTTAAGATCCAGTAAAGAATCCAGTAAGGACCCAGTAAGGGGGACTATTCAAAAGAATATTCTATCCTAACTCTCCCCAATCTTTTGTCTGTTTACAGTATCTTGAGGTTGCCACTTAGTTTTCTCTGTGCTCCCCACATGACCAGTGTAACTGACCTATTTCCCATGGCATCTAGGCCTTTTTCAAGCTGTCCCACAGACCTTGAGGTCATGGTAGCACTTGCTGTTGTGCACAGAAATTTCTACTTGTTTCTCTTCCACGGCTCCACAAGTTCCTTTGACAATGTGGTTCTGTATTTTATCTCGACACGCCATCCCTGCTCCATCAATGCCAGTGATAATGTTCATGTGTCTTTGAATCAACTCCTTTTAAATATATTTTACACAAACTTAGCACATTTCTACTGTAACATATGACTTGCTCACATGTGCCGCTCCCCAGGAAGTCTAGCAACAGCTCTCCAGCTTGTGGGCTTCTCTGAAGCCCTGCTCCCACAATTGTGCTGTGTTCCCCATTCAGCCACATCACTGCCATTCTGAGACATCTTTCCATGGTTCTCAGGATTGCAGCTCTCAAAAGCAGAATATAAACTATTCCGTTCATTCTTCAAACAACTGTGTCCTGCCCTGAAACAACTTAGGGTGTGTCTGTTTCACCAATCATGATCTGGTTCATTGGTTTCTCAGAGTTTGGCAGATTCCTTCTGAACATTCCCTGGATTTCCACTTACATATGTTACTAGTCTCTTCCATGCAATTCTACGTATTGCAATTTTCCTCTTTTAATCTTGAGCTTTTCTCTTCCCATAAAAAAAAATCTTTCTTTGTTAACATTACATGCTCCAAATCTCTTCACTTACCAATTGTTTATCATTGGTGCTTTATGCCTCTTTGCAATCACAGAATTTCTTTTTGCTTTCAAATTTGGAAAAGAAGGCAAATTTTGGATGTTTTTCCTCTTCCCATGCCTTTCTCTCCCATTTTAGCAAATATGCAGTTGCACTTATAGAATATAGAATTATACCTCGTGTTAGGAGTTTTGCATCACTAATGAATAGCAATATTAGGACATTACCCATCAACCTCCAAGGTAGGAACAGAAGGGTCTTAGTTCCCAGCAGCACCTGTGTCTCCTAGAGCTCTTCTGTGCCATACTTTCCAATTAGTCTTAGCCCCTGGATGGCTTCTCTGAGCCTCCATACCTGGTAAGGAAAGCAAACTCAAAACCCCATTTTCAAGGGCATTTTAGATCTTGTTCTCCACCAACTGCTCCTTTTTTGCTGTTAGATCAATGCTCAGCTTGATTCATGGTTTTGTGGTAAAAGCTGTACCCAAATAAATTAAATATATTATGATTTCTTTGACACTGATATATTCTTTTATAATCTGGTCTCTATCGCCATTGGAAAACTTTATCATTTTTATGCATGTTGAATAAAAATGCCACTGGTATCATCTAAACTAGAAATAAGTAACTGAGTCTATAGCAATCAAACCTAAGGCAGATGTGATGACCTAAGTTTTCTTCCCCAAAATTTCACATGTTGAAATTCACAGCTGTAAACACTGGTACTTCAAGATGTTACTGTTTTTGAAGATAGGACTTTTAAAGAAATAACTATCTGAAAATGATATCATTAGGGTAAACTCTAATCCACACGGACTGATATCCTTTTAAGAAGAGGGCATTTGAAAGAGGAAGGGGCACAGAGCAGGGATCATGTAAACACTGAATGAGGTTTCACCTTCCATAAGCCAAGAAGAAAAACCTCAAAAGAAACTAAATCTGCCAAAAACTCAATCTTGGATGTCTATCTTCCAGGAACTATTAGAAAATAAAATTTTGTTGTTTAAGATGCCCTTTCTGTGATATTTTTATTTTGGCAACCTTAGCAAACCTATATAGGAGAAGGAAGTAAAAATTCATTATCAATTACTGTATTGACTATATTGATTGTATCAGTATATCTGCTTCATTTATTTCTAATTATTCCTCTGCAGGTTTTGGGTTTACAGGATACTACAACAATGGCACTTAAAGAAATTGTAGCCTGAAACACTTCTCTAGAAAAGAACTCATGACAAAAATCTAACCTATTTTAAGAAACTAGAAAAAGATAGGCAAAAGGAGCTAAATCAATCGATAGTATGAAATTCCTTAATGCAAAAAAATTAATATAGTGAGCAGTTGATTCTTGAAAGAACTAAAAGATTAAGAATCTTTCACCTTTAAAAAGGTTACTTTGATAAAAAGTACAGATATAAGAAATATAAAAATTCATAATGGTCACATAAAGAGGGACCCAGTATCATTGCTCATTTGAAAAATGCAAATCAAAAGTCCAAGATGCCACTTCCCCAACATTCAGATCACCAACAACAGGATATGGAAAAACTGGAACCCTTATATATCACTCGTGAGAAATTTAATATGCTCTGACCTCTGTGTTAAATACCTTGAAAGTTCCTCGAAAAAGTTAAACAAAATTAGATTATTCAACATTTCTCTAAGTATAGAACCAAGAGATAGAAAAACTTATGTCCACAGACAAATTTCATAGAAGAGTCTTCAGGCAAATTATTCACAATTAACTAAAAGTAGAAGCAACCCTCGTGTCCATCAGTGAATAAAAAAATGAAGAAAATATGTTATAGCCATGAAATGTAGTAGAACATTATGCAGCAATATAAAGAAATTTCATATATGTGTGAAACATGCATAGAACTTTCAAATATTAAGTCACAGAAAATCAGTCACAGAACATCAGTATTACATGAATTCACTTAGTATTGCCCCAAATAGGCAAATACAAAAGCCCAAGGGATTTGTAGTTGCCAAGACCTAGAGATGAGGGAGGGGGAGGAAGATAGGAATGACTTCCAGGGAAAATGGGTTTCGATTGGGAGTGGCAAAAATGTCACTAAATCATTAAATTTTACTGGTGGTTATACAACCCTGAGTTTACTAATCATGATTGAATCACACACTTTAAACTAGTGAACTGTGTGATATGTAAATGACATCTCCATAAAGATTTTTAAAAGTTACTATAGACATCATACTTGATGGTAAAGCTTGAGAAACATTTTTCTTAATCTCAGAATGAAACAGGAAGACTATTTACTAATGCTTCCTGGATGAACTAAACAATATATTAAGATTAGGAAAAAAATAAGCATACTCATCAGAATTTAGAAGTGGGGAGATATGACTATTTCCTTTAAAAAAGACTATAAAAACCTGATAATTAAAATTGTAGAAAGTTAGATATAAAATGATTCTTCAATAACCAGTGATTTTTTCATAGGAGAGATAAGGTGGATTTTGGCAGCATTGTGCTTTTCTCCTACTTCCCTTCTCTTCTCATGGCTTAGGGGAAAGAACCATTAGAACTAATATTTTTTAAAGAGAAAACAATATTCCTCCCAAGAGGGATCTTGCCTGAAGCAACCTTTTTTATATGGCGCTTCCTAAGGCAGTAAGTCCAGCCTTTATAGACAGGGGCTGCACAGGTGTGTTAAGGCTGCACTAATGAGCTGCACATGCTCTTCATTATAGTCTCATTTTTGGTGCCATCAGAGTCCAAGAAAACAAAAAAAAATTCTAAATTTCAGTTAAGAAAACATAAAGGAAGATGTGGAGGTGCTTTGAACAGTTCAGTGTTCTAGAAATCATGGCTAAAAATCAAAGCTTTGAACTATTACAATGCCCCCATGTATAGCAAATCATCAATGAAAGGAATATTTTTAAGTCTATGGGAAAAAGAAAGAAATAAAACCAGTTCCCTTGTGGTGTAGGCTGTGGGGCAGCCTTCACTGCCCTCCTTCCTCAATCCAAACTTTGACCCTACATACTGATATTCATGTAAATCCAACTACTGCTGGCTCTAAAGACCATGAGAAATGAAACTAGATGAATAACTTATTTCAAGTCTTAGCTTCACTGGACACTGCCCAAAGCAAACCCTGGGCTCATTAAATCTACAAGTATCTCATCTACAAAAGTCAATCGAAATTTTGTCTTGCTTTCATTGGGGAGAAACAGTACTGTTGCAATTAAAGATGGTGCTGAATGTCTCTCTTTGGGGAAGTGATCCAAATCTTCAAAGTCGCTCTGCAGCTACAAACTGTATCTGAGATAACGTGTCTTGTCAGAGAATATTCTTCAGCTCTTTATTGCCCTAAGATGAAAACAATGAAGACACATAATTTACAACCATCCCTTTCTCTGTGGCACAGAATATTAATAATTACAACTTTATCAATAATTAATAATTATAAATTTATCGATAATTAATTATTATAATTTAGCAATAATTAATGGTCAAATGTATCAATTTATTAATTGAAATTGTCAAGGATGCTACAACTTGCAAGTACACTTTCACTTTGACGTTTGTCTTCATGGAATCTGGTGGTGAGGATGAAAGGAATAAAAGCAGGTCTCAAGTTGTAGTAGTTTGTGTATGAAGAAGTGGGAGAAGATGAAAAGTTATGTAAATACTATTGTGTACTGTTTAGTGTATTCTAAGGGAGACAGGTGACTCAGGAGTTGTGAAACTAATCACTAGAGAGTGAAAGGAGGTGAGAACCGAAAGTTCTAACAGAGGCAGAATGGGAGACAGGCTGATCATACACCTGATTAGACACCTGAGAGGAGACACCAACATGAGTAAAGGGGAAGAAGGATCCTGGAGTATATTTAAAATTAGGGTTAACAGTAGCATTTGCTCTAATAATCCCATTTCTGGATATTTATTAATTTGAAAAGATATACACATACTTTGTTACAGTCCAGCCAGGATATGGAAACAACCCAAGTACCCAATGACTGATGAATGGATAAAGAAGGGATGTGTGTGTGTGTGTATATACATTAACATATATCTACGTACATATATTATGCATACATACACATTATGCAGTCATCAAAAAGATGAAAATTTGCCCTTTGTACTATATGGGTAGACTTTCAGGAGATTAAACTGTGTGAAATGTCAGTCAAAAACCATTTGATTTCCTTCATATGCACATCATGAATAGAGAAAAAGAAAATGAAGAAACGGAACAAATACAGACCCATAGATTAATCACTGGATGGTAGCAACCAGAAGGGAATAAGAAAGAAAACAAATGGGTTGATGAAGATCGGTTGATTGGTGGTAGAATGATCATATCCACCAATTGGTGGATGGCTATTTGGCAGAATATGTGGTGAAATATAAGTAGTTACTATGGCTAGAGAATGTACTCTGAGAATCTATAGGTTATCATTTTACCTCAATAAAAAGAAAGAAGAAAATTTAGGATTGACTTGTTGGAAAGAAATTAAAAAACGCACATATCAATTTGAAGGGAACATGTCTTTATGAAGCTTCTTATGGTATGGGTGCCCTCCCTCACCAATAAACATCATGGTTCTTCTGATATTCAAGGGATAGCCTTTGATAATATTTCATCAGATTGTTATCTCCCCCAAAACACTATTCTAGCGTTGTACCCACTGTCCTCAAGTTAACCTGTGTGCTGCAGATGAACCAAGCTTTGCTAATAGATATGTCTGTAACTAATAAGGAAGGAGGCATGTGAAGGACTTAGTCTAAGAACAGAAAAGAATTCTGTTCCTCCTATTCTCTTTGGAAGTTGATGCCCTTTCATCTTGCCATCTAGACTCTTGTTCTTACAAATGTCCCATTCTTGCCAAAGTCATGGCAATTCTGCAGGTGCCAGATCTATCATTGTGCTCAAATCTCCCCTTTATCATCTGTATGAAAGCCCATCATCTCTGCCAATCTTGCTTTCAGACAGCTTTGGGATTCTCTCCTTTCTCACTATTTACCTCTCCTTTCTCACTCTTGCCACTACCTGGAATGGACCCTAGTCATGTCAAATCTGAATTATTTTAATAGTCACCTAATTTGATGCGCTGGTGGCAGCCTTTCCTCTTCCTGGTCTTTTATTTTTGCATCAGGCTCCTGAGAGTTCTCCTTCTCTATATCACCAACACAAAATCTTTTCCTTGATGCTCAGTATCCAGCCCACCTTCTTTACCTACATTTCCCACCTACCATTTCTTTACCTACATTTCCCACCTACCATATCCCTCTTACAAAGCTGGATGCATTCATCTAGCTTTGCCACACTGTCCCCTCTTGTCATCTGATCAAATCTCACTGCTCACAATATGTCCTCCTTCTCCAGTTCTCTAACACTATTCATACTTCAGGGTTATAGTAAATTATCTACATTGAGTCTTGGAAAAATGTGTCCCCCCTTAAGTTCCATAGCCTCACTGTCAATACCATCCACTTAAGAATCTGGATGATTATTGTCTGGTTTGTATTATTCAGTGTTTACATTATAATGTTGAGATTGGAATACATCAAGCTTTATCCGCCGCAGGGCCAACCCATGGCATAGTCCCATACAACGGATGCCTAGTATATGTTTATAAAATTTGTCTGAAAATTTAAGTAAAAGGGAAAATTGCATTAAGAAGGAGTTGGAAAATTAGCTGGGGATTTGGAGAAGTTTAAACTCTTTATACACAAAAATGAAAGACAGCAGGAACGAAATATTCAGTTCCCTCTAACCCTTGTGACTGACACAGTGCTGGTTACACTATGCTTTGTTTCTTGGACCTTCCAACCACAGTGTCTGGGCTGCTTCATTGTCCAGCTTTATCATGGGATTGTGAGACATCACCTTACACACTTCAATGAACAGCTAACTCTGAACTCTTGCTTTCCCAAATGGGGTAGTGACTTCCTTGACACCATAGTTCAGCCATGTCCTTTGCAACTTGGTAAGGTTCTGTTGAAATCGATTCACATCTCACTGATGTTTACTTTCTGTTCCCTTAAATATAACACCAAAGCAAGAGGCCAGGAGAATCAGAGTCCATGGGAGATGGAAAATGAAGTCAATTTAATTTTAAATCAAGAAAGTTTTCATTCTAAATAACTTGCCTTCATGTTATCTTCAATAAATTAAAACAATATAATTTTTATTAAGCACCAAAGAAGCAGAGAGCCTGGGTGAAGTTGTATCTAGCTCTGGATCCACTCAACAGTTGGTAATCTAATTCAAAAACATGACAACAAAGGTAGTAAATAGACCCAGAATATGAAAATTAAGTAACTGGAGTAAATATTCTGCCAGATTAGGTCCTCCATGATCCATTTTCAGAGACTATAGCTCCTAAATGCATGAACACCATGTATATTTTGTGAAGTCATAAGGGAAAATAAAGTGGATTTTAGACACTATCAACAGCACTGTGGATGGAATCAAGGAAAAGTGAATTAACATGCATTATCTGTTGACAGAAGTAGAATCTATGAGTAATCAAGCAATTAGTTTTTTAATAAGAGCACCTTACTCTTATCATTCTTAACACATGTGGCTTAGAATTTCAGTTTCAATTACCAAAAGTTTGAAAATGCCGAGTTAAGTCATCAAATCTATAGTACACAGAATTAGCATTCAACTATGTGCTAACAAAATCTATTATTTTTGCTCACCCTAAGTGTATTATTTTCAGATCTAACTTAAATAGCTAAGTTCCAACTTTATCCTTTTTGTCCCCCTCAAGTCAGTTTCTTCCCTCCCTTCCCTTTACAGCACCATCTTTTCTTCTTCGTCAATGTTATCCAACCAAGCCACAAATCTAATTAAGTTGTTTTGATGCCAAAATCTCTGCTCCTGCAGAAATGCATCATGCAGTCCATCGAGGTAAGTGAATTAAAAAAACATCCAGGCAGGTATCTGGTGAATGTCTCAGTACATCCTCGCATAATAAACTATCTTCTCCTGCTCATTCATTTGTCAGTCACGGTAACTAGGGATTATTATTTGCTGAAGGTACGTGACACCAGCAATTTGCAAAGTCTGTTGGCAAGAAAATCAGGTTAGAATGACAGAGTGAGAAATTAAGCAGAAGCCTGATGTAATTAGCTACAACAATCAGTGCTCTAATTTCTGATTTATTGTTTCCTGTTTTCCTGCTGCTCTCTACTCTGTGTATACTGTGTGTTCTTCATATAGGTCAAACAATCGCCTTATCAGTCCAGGCGAAGCGAGAGGTCAGAGTTAACAATATTTAGTTAAACATTCAGGATGCTTCCCGCTGCAATTAGGAAATAACTATTACTAATAGGCCGTTGGCACCACTTCCTCATTTATACAATTTTTTGGGGAAAAAAGGCAGAAACAAGAAAGAATTTGTAGTCATTTCTTGCATAGGCACAAGCCTTGATTTAGTTTTCCCTCTAGGAGAATTCTTCTGCCTCTCAAAAGATGTATGATTCTAAATGAGTCAAACAAATCATTATTGTTACAACTGAATATTCATAAAAATATGAAAAAGTATTTTTCTGGATAGTGAAGGTTTATTCCCAAAGTTCTGTTTAAAGGTTATTGTACCACCCTCCACAGAAACTTCAGTCTTCAGAGAATTTCCATGCTTTTCACCATCCAACAGAAAAGATAAATTGAGGCTAATCATTTCTTTCATATTTTAAGAAAACATTGCTTTTAAAAAATTATTTTTTAAAAAGTGCCATCGTCATATATCTTTGTTACTATTTTGACAATCTAGAATTTTCCACTCAGGTGTGATCACTGTAACTCAAAGTTTCATTGTGGATATGTTTTAAAGAGGGAAATTATGAACAATCTTAAAATAAAAATGGAAATTTCAAACCTCTGAAATAAAGCTAAACATTTCTACAAGATAAAAATTTCCACATTTATGGTCAACTAATCTTTTGAAAAAGGGGCAAAAAAAAAATACACTGAGACAAGGAAAGCCACTTCAGTAAACAGTGCTGGGAAAACTGGCTCAAAACATGCAAAAAATGGACCAGGAGAATACCCTTACACCTTGTACAAAAATCAACTAAAAATGGACAGGGACCTGGGTAAGGGATCTGGTCCTCCCCAGTTTATGGCTTTGCTCAGCAGTCTCCTGCCATTGTATTCTCTATGAGGGAGGTGGGGGGGCAAACCCTTGAGATTACAAAGTTGTGAAATTTATACATAAATAAAGAAAAAAAATGAAAAAAAAGATAAAAATTTCACTGCATTTAACTAAAAATAAATTAGCATTTCTGAAAAGAGGAATATAACTCAATGCAGGATGGATGAAATTTATGTCACTGATCATGTAAAGGAATATTTTGTATGTCATTTTGAAAAACAGGAGCAAGATCTAATGAACTAAGTATTTTTACTTCTTTTATTTTAATTTAAAATTTTTACATATCAAATTCTCCTACAGCAAGCACTACATACCAATAATAAAAACATATTTCCAGGGATTTCGGGGAATTCTCTGAGTCTAATCATATTTCAAATATAGACATTAGAGGTTGAAGTTACATTAGATTGTGAGGAGATCTGAATTTTTTCTAGGTCGTTTGTCTCATTATCTAATGGTCCTGAGCTAGTCATTTCACCTCTCTAGATCTCTTTTTTCTTACAAGTAAGTATGAGAATGTATCATAAGTATGATAATAAGTATGGTAATGATCGTTATGGGTTTAATCTTTAAATCTTTTCATTTATGCACATGCCAAGTAATTTTACTCTGTGTAAGCTATGTTATGTTATGCTAACATTTAAATTTTCCTGTTTGGTTTAATGCAATTAAATTGAAGTTTGAAAATGTCTTAAGGAACAAAAAATATCACATCTTTGTACAACACAATGGAAGTACAGTCCATTATATTTGCCCACATTTCTGCTCTTCCCATTTTTCTCCGTGATGCTCCATGATTCCTTTATTGATCATTTCTGTTTTACTTGAAGAACTTCCTTTTGCTATTCTTAAAGAATAAGTCTACTAGGAACACATACTTTGTTTCCATTTATATGGAATTTTTTTGTATTTCCTCTTCAATCTTAAATAATAGTTTCAATGGATATACAAGTCACAGTCAACAGTTCTTTTCTTCTCTTAATTATTCATTTTCATTGCATGTATGTATAAATACAGGCATATATGTAAATATTACATATTTGTTTATCCTGATATTCTCCCATCATCTTAATACCTGTGCACCTTCTTTATCTCTTGTGCCCTTTCCCTCCCCTGGTTTTACTCTCCTCCCCCTCATCTGATCTATTCTGTTGGCAGTTTTAAATTTTTCTTGTCTGTTTGTTTTCTCTAAATCCCTCATAGAAGTGAGATCATCCCATATTTTTCTTTTTCTTTCTGACTAATTTCTGCTAAGATGATTCCTTCTAGCTCCATCCATGTTGCTGCAAATGACATAAGTTTGTCTTCTTTGATTGATGCATAATATTCCATTGTGTAAAAATACCACATCTTATTCAGCCATTCATCAGTGTTGGGGCATTTGAGTTACAATCCTGTTATGGGGAATCTACCCAAAATCACAAATAAAAAAAAGACACCTGTGCTTGCATGTTAATTGCAGCACTATTTACAATTGCCAAGATATAGAAACAGTTCTTTTCTTTCAAAATGACAAATGTGCCATATTTTAATTCTTTTAATCATTAAATAGCAACTGCCATTATCTCTATTTAATAGATGAAGAAACTAAGGCTCTGCAGCTTGGTAACTTGGCTAAAGTTTTTCAGCTGGAAAGAGAGCCAGGAATCATTCTAAACCAGATTCATCTATGCCCAACATCCATATACTTAATTTTTTAATCTAGAGTCATAAGATCTGAACATATTAAGATTCTAGTCAAATACACTTTCAGATACAGAGATGAATTAAACAAAAATAAAATGAATACTGAAATGAGGTGGAATAACTTAGTGTCTAAGCACCACATTATATTGTGTCTAAGTTTCATGAAAATGCAAATAAGCAATTCCAAATAAATATGAAGAAATCAATCACCAAGCAATGACTGAGCATCTATAATATTCTCAATTCAGTATTCTATAACACAGGAAGATATAGACAACTAAAATGCACCCTCTTCCTCCAACAGCTTCATAATTCAATTTAAGTTATAATATTATGAATTCATTCCTAATAAAACTTGAGGTGCACACAACAAATACTGATGGATTTGAAATCTCAAAGAGACAGTAGTCAGGGAACAATTCATGGATGAAGCAACTGAGTAAAATCAGATGCCAGAGAAGAAAGAAAGAAGACTAAAGAAAATGGCAGAAAGGTGTTGCTCAGGGAATGGAAAGGGACACTTAATATAGTCTAGTTTAACAATTTTTGGAATAGGAGCAGAAGTAGTATGTGTGCGTATGTTAATGGGGAAAATGAAAAGAAAGAGCAAATCTAATATTCAAAGTTGTTACTTAGACTTCATTCAAGATTCCTCTTATAATGGTTAAAAACTAAATGAAAAATATCTGTGAAAAGAGAGGGAAAACACTTGTGGGAATTCCATGCAAAGTAAATTAAAGCATTAATTTAAGTTTATTATCTCCAGTATAGTAAACTGTTGTCAAGGACATAAAGATGACTAAGGACAATATCTTTCTTAGAAGCTTATAGTTGCTGAGAAAAATGGAAAGTCAGACACATACACAGGTGATTGCAACACATGCAATATCTGCAGGAAGAGTTCCATGGAATTAGGGAAGTATATCTGAGGATCTCCTGAACAAAGCTGGTCTTCAAAGAGACTGTCTTGAAGGAGAGATGTATGAGCTAGGTCTTGGGTAAATAGGCAATGTTTGACTGAATGATCAAAATAATAATGATCAAAATCACATGATGAAACATACTTGAAGGTGAGATACATCACTGCATGTTTCATGGGGTTCAGAGAGAACTTTCAAATTGTGAATGAATCAGATGCTTGAGTATGCAATGGGAAAAATAAAGACTAGAAAGGAAGCCTGAGACAAAATCTTAAGGATTCTGGAAAAGTTTGATATCTTCATCTAAAGATAATAGCTTATAGAGGAAATAAAGAGACTGGATTTATACCTTTTAAAATCCAATTTTCAACATAAATGATAATATCATCTTAGAACATAGGTAGTTTTTATTTCTTACTGCCCAATCTATAGAGCTTTTATTTCTTTTTCTTGTCTTATTGCACTTGCGTTTCCATAGTGATGTTTAAAAATGGTGGTGAGAGATACAGAATACAGCAAGCATGTATGCTGTATTCTGTATCTTAATGTGAAAATATCAAGCATTTCACCATGAAATATGCTAACTATAGTTTTTTGTAGATATTCTTTATAAAGTCAAGAAAATTTCCTCTATTCTTAACTTACTGTGTGTTTTATCATAAATAGACATGAATTTCATCAAATGCTTTTTTGTTCCTATTGATATGATCTATGATTTTCTCTGTTGATGTGAATAACACTACTTGATTTTTAGAAGTTGAACTGGCCATATACCTGGCATAAATCTAACTTGAAAATTAGTGTAAATTTTTTATACATTGGAGATACCATTTGCTAATAATTTCCTGAAGACCTTTCTTTGATGCTCATGAAAGATAACTTGTAATATTTTTTAGTTTTGATATTGGGGTAAGCTGATTTCATAGAAAGAATTAAGGAGCATTCCTTCTGCTTCTAATCTCTGAAAAATATTATAGGAAATTGGCATAATTTTCCACATCTTCCTCATGTGTTTGGTAGAATTCAAACATAAATCCATTTGATCCTAGTCTTCCCTGTTTTTGAGTAGTTATTAATTATTCACTCAATTTATTTAATAGATGGAACTACTAAATTTCCATTTTATTCTTGTGTGAACTTTTGCATTTTATTTCTTTCAATAAATCAATCATTGTTCTTCTAATATCCATGGATCAGTAGTATTGATTGATGCCCTTTTTTAATTTCTCAAAGTAGTCATTTCTGTTCTCCTTTTCCTTAGCCTGACTGGAGGGGTATGAAATTTTTCAGTCTTTTCCATGAACCAATGTTAAGACTCTTTAACTTCCCTTTATTGATTTCTTGTTTTCCGGTTCAGAATTTCAACAAGTTGTGCTTCCAGACTATGAAATTTTTGCATGTTTATTGGGTTTTTTCATACTTCTCAGTTGATTAAAGATAAATATAATAAAGTAAAGTGGGGTATTTTCTTCTAGACCAAGTAGGCACATTGATAATACCTTTCCACATATGTTTTTAGAGTAAGTTTTAACTCCCCATATTTGCCTGTTGATCTTTTTAATCTTGAGTTCCTTGGTTTGACCTATGGCTTCACTTCTCTTATGAATCCTCACTTTTGGGTTGGAATGGCAAATATTAAGCTTTTTGTACATTGGGCCAGAAATGCATATGTTTTTATTATGGGAGTGAATGGGCAAACATTGTCATTTATAGAAATATTACTTAAATGAAGTACTGTTTACCTTTTATAATGATATATCTGTGATATGAACCTATACATGGCCCATATTATACTGTGCTATGAAAAACATGGATTCGTTAATTCTTTCATTTATCCCATAATATTTACAGAGTATAAAATAAGCAATATGCTAAATGTCAAGAAAACAATGGTGAAAAAATAAGACTCATGAAGTCTACATCAAACAACAGAGACATATATAAGTAAGCCTCAGGACCAATGATGAGAATGTGTCATGAAATCAATGATTATAGGTTAGGAGCTGCTGGGGATAGCTGACTAGGGCTCATGCTGTGAATGAAGAAAACTTCATTTCACTATCCTCTCTGTCTTCATAAAACTGAAGATGGAATGACATGATTGACCCCCAGTGAGCAGCAGCACCCCCATTCCTCCAATATTAATACTTAGAGATATTCCCTTCAAGATAACAGTAAGTTAATGAATGAATCCTCTCCCCCAGGTATTCCATGGGAACTAGTGTTTTGCCTAATCTGACTTTTCCTAAGTTACTTCTTCCTCCCCTTGTTTGACTAGTTGTAAACCATTCTTTTACACTGTGTAAAAATCCTTGTAAGGTTTAATAAACTGGATGGATGTTCATACTTACATTCAGTCCCAGACCCTTTGCCGGAGTTCAGTCTCTCTTGTCCTTCCTCACTTTCCCTCACCCAGCTCCTTACAATTATAATAAATATCTTTCCTAGTTCCTAAGGTCCATCAAAATGGGAGAATAGGAAATAAGCAAATTAATATATAACTACTCAAACTAGATTGAGAGAAGAAATTTTTTTTAAATAGAAATAATACAGAATGATTATAGAAGGGTAATTTGTAGTGGGAACCTAAGGAAGGATTCTCTAAGAAGATGACAGCTAAATTGAGGATTAATTGATAAGAAAGACCCAACGATTCAAAGATTTGAGTGTACAGCATTACAGGAAGAGTCACAGAAAAAAGACCCTAATCTAAGAATGAGTATGATATGACTAAGCAATGGAAAGAATATGTTGTAGTAACTGTAGTAATTACCAGACAATGTACTGAAACATTTTGAAATGAGATCATGGAAGTAGCAAGAATGTCATCATATAAGAAAAGCATAAGCAATTTTAAGTTTACTCTAGGTAGGATGGCAAATGATTGATGGCAAAGAGGGTTATAATCTAATCTGATTTGATATGTTAAATTAATTTGGCAGCTAGGTGTAGAATTGAGAATGAGAGTGGGAGCAGTGGGGCCAATTGGGGTATTAATCTTCACATTGATCTTGGCATAGACTGGGGTGATAGAATTGGTGATTAAAAGAAGAATACTAATGCAAGATTTTCTTTAAAGAGAGTGGGATGTGTTGGTAAATTTCATGTAAAAATCAATAGGAAGAGATCAGTCAAAATGACCTTTAGATTTTGAACTTGAGCATCTGAGTATTTGGTGGTTGCATTTAATCATGTTTGGTGCAGGGACATATCATGGAAGTGATATATCTAAAATTTGGTTTCTATTAAGTTTGAGCTATCTATTACATGTCCAAGTAAGAATGGCAAATAGATAGTTGGATAATCAAGTTTGACTAGAAAGATTGGTTAGAATCATTGATAAGAACTGGCATTTAAAATCATAGATGAATTGATGATATCACCCTGAAAAGAATCAGATAAAGCGATGCAAAGACTGACCAAGACCAACCAAATGAAACTGCACAAGAGGAGAATGGGGACCAGCTGGAGCGGGTGGGAGGGGGAGGTGGTGGGTGACCCCCAGGGATTGAAATGATGTGAAATATAGATAAATAAATTAAAAAAAAAAGACTGACCAAGACTAAGTTCTAAAGCACTTTAGCATTCACAGGTTTAGGAAGGAAAGGGGAATCTGCAACAGAGAGAAAATGGAGGAAAATTAATATGATTTGGTACCTGACAGGTTCCAAGAAGGAAGAGCAGGTGACCCAAGTTCAAATACTTGGGAAAAGTTTCCCCAGTGAACCCCCCCACCCAACACACTTAGCACTTGCACTGTATGATCAAAGGCTGCAGTTTAAAGTGATACTAACCTGCTAAGCATCTGCACACATGCCCTGCAGTTACATAGTGTTCACCTTTTGATTTCCTTTGTGCAGCCTAGGATGCAGGTCAGCGTGGCAAGGACACTGGAATCCAATGGCATCTGTCAGGAGGTTAAAGCTCTAAAATGATGGTTGCAAAGATTGCATTGTCTGAGCATCATCTCCAAGAATAGCAAGACAGGTGAAGACATCACCCAGGTTTGAATGTTGGCAGAAGTCATCTAGCACCTTTATAGCTGAGGCAGAGACAAACTTTTCACAAAAAAAATACTCACATCAATAAGTATGATGACATGTTTTAATATGACTTTACATGGGTGATTCTTAAAATTTGGGGAGATATTGTGTGGGATATAAGACCATGTGTAGTTGCTTCTTGTCCTGTTCAAGTTGCAGCAACAGGGGTAATGTGAGGTCAGATCTTTAAGTTTCACTGGGGGCTATTTCTACTTCTATATCTCTAGTTTAAAAATCAATGGAACTAACTTTTGGTGTAGGGAGGATGAGGGAGGAATGATCAGTTTTGTCAATCACTAATGATAGAGAAAGATGATAACAGATATTGGCAAATGGAGGCTAATTATTACCTTGATGAGAAGATTTGGGGCTTTGAGGTATCACAATCATGGATTTAAAGTCAAGCCCTACCACTTAATAGTTTATGACTTTGGGAAAAAAACAAATTCCCTGAGCCAAAACTTTTTCATCTTTCCAATTGGGTTATGGTACCCACAGTTACATTAATTGGATGATTAACAAAATAATGAAAAGGAAAGATCTCTGTGTGACTCAATAGGTAGTCTTTCTGTTTCTCTTTTCCCAAGTCATCAAGTTGAAAATGTTATTAGCTAACCAGTTTTGTTAAAATAAAATAAGGTCCACACATCAAAATTTAGGAAATTGATGACAAATTTTTGAAGTTCTTTTTTTTATTTACAATTCTATTTAGGACAGCAAATTTAAGCTTTGCAAAAGGAATTATTCTAAGTTTCTAAATAGTCATGTGATAGCCAAGAATTCTAGGAAATGTCTTAAATTTCTATTATAAAGGAAATAACTGCAGCAGTTTCTTACACTTAGAACCACATTATTTTTCTGAAATAAAAGCACAATGAAAGAAGACAGTGTGAATATGAGAGTATAAAATTAAGGTCATAGTGACTTCAAATGAAATGGTAATTATGTTCCAATAGGAATGAATATATCCTTTTTAGGCTAAGGAAACAATTTCATTGCAGAATTTTGCAAAAGAAATATCTTCCTCACATTGAAATCTATCAGTTTGCAATTAATTAAATGTTTTGGCTGGATAAAACCATGGATTTATGGACAAGATTCTTCAATAAAATGGTGTTGGGAAAGTTGGACAGCCACATAAAAAGAATGAATCTAGACCACCATCTCATCCCTTGCATGAAAATTAACTCAAGATGGATGAAATATTTGAATGTTAGACCTGCAACCATAAAGTATATAACATAGAGGCAAAACTTTTATTCCTTGACATAAATTTCAGAAACATTATTGAAGATTCATCTACACTAGCAAGGAAAATATAACCAACTGAGATTACAACAGACTAAAATGCTCTGTACAGCAAAAGACACAATAACTAACACAAAGAGATACCCTTCTGAATGCAAGAATATATTTATACATCATATATCTGATAAGGGACTAATGTTGTTAAAGATCTATAAAAAGTTCACACAAATCAACAAAAGTAAAGCAAATAACCCAATATCAAAATAGTAAGAAGACCTACTTAGACATTTCTCCAATGAAGAAATGCAGATGGCCAGTAGATGAATGAAAATGCGTCATCATTTTTCATAGAAGAAATGCTCATCAAAATCACAATGAAATACCACCTCACACCTGTGAGAATAGCTCATCTGAAAAAAAGCTAAGCAGCATATGCTGATGAGGGTGTAAAGATAAAGAAACCATCTTCACTGCTTGTCGGAATATAGATTGGTCCAACCACTATGGAAAGCAGTGTGAAGGAGTCTCGAAAAACTAAAAGTGAATCTGCCATGTAACTCAGTAATTCCCCTCTAGTTATTTGCCTAGCACACACATATTTGAAAGGAAACCAGAGCCTGTATGTTTATTTCAGTAATATTTACGAAAGCCAAAATGTGGAAACAACCTAAATGTCTCAAAAGAGACAAATCAGGAAGATGCTGAATATATTTTATACAATGGAATACTACCCAGTCATAAAAGAGGTAAATTTGTGTCATTGTGGCTGAAATGGTAATACTAAATGAAGTTAGCAGAAATAGAAAGATAAATGCCAGATGATTTCACTTATATAGAATGTAAAGAAACCAAGTAAAAGGGAAGATGAGAAAAATCCTGAAATCTGACCATAGAGCTGAGCCATTCAAAGGATGAGAGGGTGACAGGAAGGGAGGGAGAGTTGCAGAAACATGAGGGAAAGAGCACTTTGGACTTTGAGACTTCCAGAAGAGGGGAGTGGTGGATGGAAGCAAAGGAAAGGGGGGACCTAGTGGAGGATTCTAGGCATTTGGTGGTGTGATGAAATAATATATATCTGTAGAGCATGTAAATATATCTGTAAGTAAGACATATAGTATAATATGAGTCAACATTATCTCAACAAAAATTTAATAATAAAAAAATGCTGCTGGTAGATTAAGTAAAAATGCATTCATTTAAAACCAAAAATACTCTTCCACAATTGTAATCAATGTTGTATTCTTATCAGAATGATTAAAGCATTATGGATAAATGGTTTAAAAGAATGGAATGACTCCCCAATCCACTAGAAAATGACTCAATTGCTACACACCCTTAATTAATTAATTGATACCTACCCTTAAAGGAATGTGAATTTCTTCTATTAAGATATTGAAACAAAGTATTTTATTGTCTGGAAATTTCTCTAATTTCAAGTACTTATTAACTAATCTGAACTCCACTTTGCCCATCAATAAAATAAGAATAATGCCTGCCCTATGGTATAATTCAGGTTTTGGGAGATAATTTAGAAAGGATTGATATATGTCAGTTTCTTAATAAATATTATTTTCTTTCACTTCAACTTGATCTTAGTTATTGAAAACATCTCCATATCAGTGGATCTCAATTGATTCCAGAAAGCTAAATGTATGTCCACTGACTCTATGGCCTAAAATCATACTTGAGAATAATGCCAGTGTATCAGAGAATGACACAATGGATTCTTATCTTTGGGAATTTAGGCCAAAGAGAAAGAGACTCATTTTAAGTCAAAGTTATTTTGTTCTTTGTTAAATTCAACCAAATTGAATCCTAGCAGATTTAAATGGATGAATTATTGCTAACATTTCTAATTGAAACAAACTTACAGTGAAGCTGTGGTCAAGCCTAAAATCATGTTTCTTTACTTGAGACTGGAATTTTATTGAGCAATGAGTAATACTGGTTATTCCACACTGATCAGAAACTCTGAAATAAAATGAAAGCCAGTAAACAGTATCACTTTAAAATGAACTTTGGTAAGATATTTTTTTTTAAAGCTCAAGTCTCCAGAGAATATAAAAAGGTAATATAAAAAAATCAGATCCTAGAACTCTTTAGGTCTCTTCACTATCTCCCACACTTTTTCAAGGAGCCTCCTAAGGAGCATATTACCATAGGCTGGGCTGAGTCAACAAATAGTATTTGCAAGACAGCATATTCTAAACAAGCACCACAGCTGTTAAGTGCTGATGAATGGTGACTCAAAGCCTACCTTTTCAAAAAGAAAAATGCTTTTTGAGCCTAAAATTATAAAGATGGGATTTATTTTGATATCTTTGTCAAGCAACACATCGATATAATTTTGGGACCATTGTAACTTTATAAAAATAATCCTTAAACTTTCACAGATATCTCTGAGGGAATGGTATTATTGAGGAACATAAACTAAAAAAGCTTCAGGAGATTAGTACTGAAAATGACAGTGCTGGAGTTCCAGTGAACATCCTATTAAGTGCCACTTTTGAGAAAAGCATTTCAGGTCAAAATAAACTTTATTGCCTGGTAACATTTTACACTAAAATGGTATCATGCTATAATTGAACAACATGAGCTTCAAACTGCTACCCGCATCATCAAATAGACCATATATCTTAATCAAGATACTAATGATTGTGTGTTCTGAATTTTTCTATAATTTGTAATTAGTTATTCAGCAATTAGAGCTTTATAATCCAGTCACATGATTAAGTCAAAAATGTTTTTCTCAATCATTCTCTCCACATTTAGTGGGGAAGTCAGTCCAAGTTATTTCATCCCTCCACACACACGTCTCTCACTATTACTACTATGCAGATCAGCTCTAGAACTATTATTTTCCATGTGGGTATGGTTAAGCTCCCAAAGACCTCTGTTGATGCCTCTCTAATACATTTTCCTGCTTGCATCCAGGCGGATCACCTCAAAGTGTAAGTACATCCTTCTTCTGTTGAAAACCATTTCATAACAACCAGACTCTTTATGGTTGCTCTGGCGATACAGAGGACACAGCAAAAACCTGGGTCCTGGAGCCAGATGATATGGGTTCAATGTGGATTCCTAGCTGTGTGATTCTGGGAAGTTAATTCACATGTCTGGTATTCCATTTACCCCTTTGGAATCATTGGAGTCACGTCACCAAATTAGTATGGTTGCAGAAAGTTAAGAGAAATGATGCTTATAAAGACCTTGTTCCAGGGACTGGTAAGAGTAAACCGTATTTTTAAGTAAGTTGGTCTTTTCTCGCTAGTCTTGTGCTCTCCCCAGTTATGAGAAACTGCTGGGTGTTCTCTGGAGGTTTTATTCTGTCTCTGACTTCTTGTCTATCCATGTTGCTTCTTCTCACTGGAATCCAGTGTCCTCTCCCTACATCCCAACACTGCTTTCCCTTATCAATTCCCATTTTTAACTTTAAAAATCACTGAGATAGAGTCTGGAAGTCTTACTTCTCTCACCCTGATCTAGGCATGTCTCACAGAGCAGCTCATACAGTATGAGTGTATGAGCATCACAAAGGCTGGTCAGTAGTCAAGTCTCCTCGTAGACTATAGTAACCATAGCAACTATGTATGTGGGGTCCAAGCCACTATTCTCTCCATCATTGTGTGCAAATTTTCTAGTAATGAAAAAAATATTTTTGAACACATTAGAAGAAAAAAATTTCAATCCTTTGTAGGTTTAAGATAAGTGAACTCCAACATTTTTTGAGCAGTATTATAATATCTAGGAAGAGTCTTAATGTTCTAATCCTTATAATGAATCAAAGTCACTGTGTCACAGGTCCTGTCAAAGGCTAGGAGTTTTGTTCAACATGTTATCAGCTATTTGGGGGATGTGTCATCTGATTTAGGGACTTGGCTTCCTAAACCTCAGTCTATGCTGGAACATGTCAGAATGGTTTTCAACCACCAGGATTTCACTCATATCAGGCTGAGCATCTGGTGGACACCTAAACCACCATTCCACACCACCGTCATAGAATTGAGTCCAGACTCATGAGCTGCTTTGAGGCTAGTATTGACTCTGGGATTGGGAGTTAGTGGTTGGTTCATAATCCTGTGTGTGGATATTCCCGCTATCATCTTACATTTTCCTTAAGTACTAATAAGATACCTTCAAAAGCACAGATGTCTTTTTTAATTACTAATAAAGAAAAGATAACTTGCTAAAGAGGCTGTTAAAAATAAGTGCATCATTGCAGGTTACTAAATGGTTCAACAATGGACACGCGGTGTGGGAGCACATTTCGAACATCGAAAGAACCAGATAATCAAACACTGAACATTTATAACCACTTCCATTTGCTACTCATCACTGTAAATGTCAGGGTTCCTTTTAAATATGCTGTTTCAATGAAGCTGGTGCCCCTCCCCTCCTTGGGGGATGGCACTTAACCTGCCAGATGTGGCAGTTGGAACAGGGGTTGGACCAGAATTAGGGAGATAAAAGGGCAAGGAGCAGAAATGAGAGAGAGAGAACTTTTGGGAGAGGAAAGAAGAGAATGGCAGGCAGGTAAAGAGTAGCCTGAGTGACCAGGCTGGGAAAAAGCCTGCAGAAGAGTGAGCTGGAGGTGACTTCTTCATCCAGGAGAATAGTGGCCAGTGTGGAGAGTTTGGTGTTGCAGAAAACTGATATGGAATATTGGTACCTAGAGATGGCCAGGAATTTGGAAAGCTGATTTGTGCATCAGTAATTATGGAAGAAGTTTGAAGAGCCTTGGAGAAGTGGAGCAGTGTGGAACACTTGAGAGAAAAGAAGGAAAGAGAAGACACCAGAGAAAGGACTGGACTTTACAAAACAAAAGTACCTACCTCTGAGGTTGGGAGGGGCACCATCTTGGACTGTGTCTTTGGAGTCAGATGCGCTACCATTGTGTCACGAGGTCACTGGACTGTGTCTTTGGGATCTTTGGGACTGAGAATGGTGACTGGGGTAAGATGACTGGCCACTTGTGTCTTTAAGGACTTTTTGTTTTCCCTGTTGAACTCCCTTGTTAATAAACCCTGTTGTTAAACTGCATTTTGAGTGGCAACTGCAACGCATGGGTAAAGCAGACCTGTGGCTTGTAAGTTGGAGGTTTTTGCTCCCCCTTTGTCCTGATTTCAGTTGACGACCATGGCAGGACAAATCACCCATGGTAGTCAAGCCCAAGAATAATTTACCATGCGTTGGGCACCTTAAAACAAAAGCAGTTGCAAGACTTTTGGTTTAAAATGCTTTAGTAAAAAGTAGTCATGGGCTTAAAAATGGACAAACCTTGTAATGTCTATATTACTTTGATTTGTAGTTGTGTTTAAAATGAGTGAACTTTGCAATGTTCCAATTACTTTGGATTCTGTGGCTCTGCAGTAAAAAACCCTGTGTGCATTTTTAGTTACATATTCATAAAAAAGTACTTGCCTATGTCAGTATGTACACTGGTTGGTAAAAAGAAAGGTGAAAAGTCTGGTATTAAGCTACCAGAGCAAATTCAGTATGTACTCCAGAAGCCAGACTTAGAAAGAGTTTAGAAGTTCAGGAAAAAGCAATAGACGGTTTATATGGATTGAATGTTTATGCAGCTATGATCATCTGAATAAGGTTAGGAGCCTCTCTGGAGTTCTGCAAGGTTAAATGACTTGGTTTTTACCCTCTTGGATACTTATTAATTGTTAGATAATCAATTGTTTATAAATACTATAACCTGCTGATATTGTATTTGGATTATTTGCCTGATGTATTGTATAATGGGTATATGCTTTGATAACAGCTGTAGCTGGTATTAATGCAATGACATGTTTGATATAATGTTATATGTGGAGATAATGAAAACATAGGATTATTTTGGACCAACATAGATATGTTGGGATTGAAAACAAAGATGGGGGAATGAAGGTGGGTGGTCCTCCCTGACCCTGGTTGTGGTAGTTGGCCCCCATCCTGCCCCTCCCCCTCGAGGAGTGGCAGTTAAAACTGCTGGAGGAAGGAGTTGTAAGGGGAGTTGAACAAAAAGCAGAGAGAGGAGGAGGAGTGGGTCCACTGAAGCTGAGAGCTCAGAGGTTTTGGTGCAAGGAGAAGGACCAGAAGTGGAGTCTTCTGGGGTTCTCCCAGCATTAGGCCCTAAAGTGTTGGAAGCCGTGTGAGGGTGAAGGAGAGGTGATCCTGACAAAGTGCTGAGCCACCATGCAACACAGATAGACCTGAGCAGAACCCCATGTTGGGAGTGATGTAGACCAAAGGACAAGGAGGTAGTTTGGTGATTGCGGACTGAGGTAAACCCCCATGCAGTTCCCTGAGGAGAAGAATTAGGGTTCCTTTATGTTTGGGGTACTTGTGTGGGTGTGGCCTGTTAGACTCTTTGTTTTTCCCCTTACTGTAAATAAATCTGTGTGTTAACCCTTATTGCTATTTGATCATGTAGGAGAACCCACATTGACAAAAAATTTAAAAAGGGGTTAATTCCCTACCCCAGTAACAAGGGCTCCATCTACATATGCTGTTTTGAGATTTCAGGCTTTTCCTTTTAGGTTTCCCACTGCAGTCACCCATATCCATCTCCTGCATTTTATCCCAATTTTTCCATTGTCCCTACCTCCTAGTCAAGGTCCTTCTCACTTCCTCCTGAAATTGGAATAGTTAACCTTGAGTGAAAATATCTTACTCTAGACCAGTGATTTCAACTGTCACCAAGGAGCAGCCCAAAATACAGTCACCCAAATGTAAATTGATCAGTGACACAATTTCTCAAGTTCAAGAACAACATTATTTTGAGGAATCTGCTCCAGTTTTCCCCTAGAAAATGACATTTTAAAAAATCCCTGTGACCAAATTACTCCCTGCTCTACAGCTTCCAAGGTGCATCATACTTGTAGAGCAAACCGCAGTCTCCTTAGAATCTCATACTATCTGCATATCAACCTGCCACTTCTGTCTCTTTCAGTCATATCTGCCGCCCTTAACGACAGCACATTCCAACCTTAGCCCCTTCTTGGTCTTTTCTCACCTGACTTCTCATCCAGCCAGGCTTGTGATACATCTTAACTTTCAGCATCTTCATTCATTCATTCATTCATTCATTCATTCATTCATTCATTCATTCATTCATCCATTCATCCATCCATTCATTCACAGATAGGTTTTGCTTTATATTTTTCATTTCTTTGCTATTGAGGTAACATTCATTTCTCACATTGTGTGTGATTGACATATAACACCTAAAAGGGGTGATCATCTATCTCTAAACTTATTTTTTATGATCTTATTCTTTCAGTACTCATGGTAAAACTAAACTTCTTGGACTGTAGAAACCAAATCTTAAAGTTATTAAATAAAGTTATTTAAGTTATTAACTTAAAGTTCTTTAAGTTCTTAGAGAAACCATATCTTAAAGTTTGTCCTTAAGGTTTCTTATCACATTGTATAATAGGTTATCAACAAATTAGATTTTAAAAATACTCACTTGATTACATTTAGTACTTTACTCAGGAATCAAAGAAAAAAAACTAAACCAATTAACCTGCAAGTTTTCTCATTTTGCATTTTTATGTTCAAGCTCCTTTAAGTCTGAGGCCAGAGACAAAAGTAGTTCAGAGGGACTTCTTGGTAAAATGCAAAGAAAAATTTTGATTTTTCAGGTTACTCAGACTGTGAGTAAATTGCATGACTGACAGAAGTTAAAGTCCCATATCTGTGTATTTTCTCTGATAAGCCTGAAAGGCCAAGTTTACTTATTTTATAAATAAATTAAAAAATCTACCAATATTTCTTCAATGAGTCACAACCTCCTGATGGCATACAAACCCTAAGAATTTATGGGTGTGTTAAAGCAAATTTCTGCATGTAGTGGTAATGGTTTATTTCCCCTGTAACATCAGGTGTGACTTTTGCTAGAAAGGTCTAATAAAATGTGGGCATTAAGGTTCAATTCAAATTAGCAAATGGCATGTAGTTTACTCTTAAATTTTTTTAAATAATAGTGGTAATAAAGATAATATCCTTTAAAAATCAAAATCATTTAAAAAGATATATTTAGGATGTATGTCTGAATCTATACTCCCATCCTTCCTTCTTTCTCTCCACTCATACTTCCATCCAAACATCCATTCATCCTCCTTAGTTTCATTCTTCCTTCTTCCCTCTCTCTCCCTCCCACCTTCCCTCCTTTCTTCCCTCCCCTCCTTTCTCCTTCCTTCTTTCTCTCTTTCCTTTCCCACTCACTTGGACTAACTGTAGGAAAATACTACACTGTATACAACTGTGTTGCCTGATCTTAACTGCAAAGCAAAATTGAATGTAAGTATAGTGCAATGTTTATCACCTTATATTTGCACTGAGCCAAACACACAATAAAATATAAATTCTTTATCAAAAATCAATCTATCCAAACCTGCTCTAAGCACCATCTGTCAGTGCCTGAGGATCTGCTTTTTTTGAATTAGAAAAACTCTATTTTATCCATGGCTACATCTCTGGAAAGAAATCAAGGCAAAATGCTGCTGGTTTCTTTAAACGCTCCAAGATTCACATTTGTTGCCAAAATAGACACGTGCTGATTTTTCAAGGGTCTTTTAAGGGCAAAGTAACTACAGGACATTATCGCTAATTTGCTGCCAAAGAGTATGTGGTGCAGGCCAGAATTTCAGTTTGACCCTTGATTTTATAATTTAATACCAATATTACTTACATTATTAGTTTTACTGGTAAATCAGGAGCAAGTTGTTGGAGTCCAGCTGTGACCTGAGGGCAAGCACTTTCTGCCTGCTGTCACCTTCTGACAGTGTAGGCTGTTAATTACCTCCATCAACTAGAACACAAACCCCTCTCTGTCTGCCAGCTGGCAAACTCACCTTCAGAAACTGGCAGCTTGGGAAGATTTAAAACCTGTAAAAAGGACTGCTATGTAAACAGTTGATTGTATAATATTCAATGACCACCATAGATCCCTATCAGTAATCAAGGGTAGGGTCTGAGATTGTGCTTTGATAGGTTAGCTAGGAAGAAAGTTAAAAACTACTTTTGTTTGTACCTTCCAGAAGACTGGAACAAGGCTTTAAGTTTGGAGGAACTATACTGGTGCCAGGCAGAGAGTTCATCATTTAGTGCTGCTGCAACAAATGTGGGTCCCCCAGAAGAAAGATAAGTAAGCAGTAGTGTTCATCTAGTAGATGAACTAGATGGGACAGTTTCACATCTGTTGGCTCAGGATGCTACATGGTCATAAACTCTAGAAGGGGAGCTATACCCATAAGACTGAGCAGATTTCCTGGGTGCTGTGTTACC